>OY728138.1:1449799364-1450071811 GCA_963277665.1 Viscum album
AAGTGTAAACTGTTAGAATAGTATGTACTGAATATGAATAGAATTTTACATGAACTTGTAAGAAAAGGAAACATGGCCAAATAAAACATAAGATAAAGAAAGAGAAAACAACAATTATTAATTAAACCATTAGAAAAAGTAATGAAAATAATTGAAATAACAATAAGTAAACATCCAAGAAAGATCATTTAAGGAAATTAAATAACCATTCAAATGTTTATGGAGAAACTATGAAATATCATCAGTTAATCATAAAAAAGATGAAAGCGGATCAATCCTTAATCTTGGGATCAAAAGGATGATGCATAGGATGTGGTTTCTTGAACAACTGAGGATGGCCTTGGGGTAAAGATGAGGTAGGAATGGGGACATAAACACTCTCTCCACAACAAATCCCAACGGGGAATCTAAGACAAATGAACCTTTAAGGCCAACTCGATCATGAGAACTGTCCTAACAGTACTGGATTAAATACCAACAGATGCTTGCTGAGCTCTGGAAAAATCAAACTGGTCAGCAATATTAAAAGGAAACTTGGTGGAGGTACCAGGAGCATACATTTATGGTCTAGGGTCAAAATTCATATTTTATTTTGAATAAATCACTATAGGATCAAATATTTCTTTCAACCTCTGCAATGTGGTAGGATGGTGATCTTGAATGGTATGTCCTAAGGAATTTATGCCTCACAAATGAAAGAAATCATCCACACACATGTTGATCCTTTTTATAGTATCTTCCTTGTAAAATTCCAGCAAAGTTGTGAAACCATTCCATGACTTCTGAGTGAATTTGGTGAAGTAATTCTGTAGATCACTCTTTTAAGCTATGATAGATTCTAATCTTTTCTTATCAAAAGCAAGCAACGGAAATAAAAGCGGTAATAAAATGATTAAATGCAAAATATTTATAGTGGTCCGGGGAATAAAAATCCCTTAATCCACCCTATCAACACCCAACTCCTCAAGTTTGGTGATTTTCACTATAGTAACCTTTTTTATGGGGGGCTACCAAGCCGAGTGCAAACAACTATTACTTGTTACAAAGGCCCAAGAGATTTCAACTAGACTATCACTTTATAAGACCTAACCATGGACTTAGCACACTTGATCACAACAAGTTCATATAAACATAGAGATGAAAAATGTTGATTTGAAGAAAGGTGCAACACACAGTTGAAAGCGACAATTGATAGATGTATTTTTAGTCACATTAATCAAGACTATTCATAGCCTTGAGCCAACATAATTAAATAATGATTAAAATAATGGAAAACCCTCCTATTATCTACTATAAAAACCACCCCTCACCCCTCTTCCTCTCACACCACTCAAGCATTGAGACTTGACTATGTTATATCAAATACTCTTCCCAATCCCCTTCCCCATGTTTAAGACCTGTTGGTCTCACCAAAAGGACAAAACCAAATTCCTTAAGGAGGTTCTCAAGGAGGAGTACTCAAGAGGTAAACCTCTCTTCCTTTTTCTTTCAATTTCTTTTACAAGTTCCATTCTATTGTTTCTCTCTCCTTATCTCCCCTCACCCAAATGCTATGATAATTCTAGTACCTTAAATTTACTAAAATTAAATTATGCTAATGGAATATTTCATCATTATATCTCTTTCCCCCTCCTCTTATACTAAAAATGAAAACACCATCCGAGATGTGTTAATTTATTATATTTAAGGGCGACGGGTTTTAAATTTAAATTACCATCTTTAATTGTGGTCATGAAACAATTTTTATGGTTGGAAAAGATCATAATATATGTAATATATCCTATTTAATGTTCTGGAATCAGTTTTTACACATTTTATTAAATTATAAAACAAAATGAGTTCGTGGTGATCGAAAAACCACCAATTAATCCAAGAGTTTATCATTAAAATATTATCTAATGATTCATCCTCTCCCAAAATAAAAAAATTATATGTATAACCATTTAAAATACTGTATTTTTACCAATATTATATAAATTCAATTCTGGAAAATTATATCCATTACACACGAACTCCATAAACAAGCGAACCGATTATGAAAACCAAGAAATCGAACACTCTAGAATGACGAAATTCAACCTTATAACTTATCAATAAGGTCATAAATGAAATTAATAAATTATGATAAAATAAATAAATATCTAATAAGTTATGAATTAATTTATTAACGAGACTAATTTCATATTCTAGGACTTCAAGTTCAAGAGTGGAACACATTCGGGTAAGGGTTTTCTAAACTCACTTTTATTTCCGTGAGATATGCCTTACTCACAACTAATTCTTATGTGTGGTGTATGTATACTGCTTTTTGATGTATAATATCATGAATATATTTATTTTCATGGTATTAAATGTATCATTTTATGATTATTAATTTTGGGGCATATGATTCAATTGATTTCAAAGTGGTATGTGTTTTCTACTCGAACCTCCATTTTCATTTGGGTTACTCTTTTTCTCTTTTCACACCGATGATGTTCTTAATTATTCTTATTAACTCTTCATAAATATGTTTTAATATTACATATATATGTACCAATCATAATACTTCTTCCTTTTATGGTGAGTTACATGTTTTAAATGGATCTTTCAAAATTTATTCCTGATAAACAAGCCTGATTCAAGGGAACTTCTCAAATTATTACCTATTTTGAAGTTCACTCTATAGTAAGTTATAAGACATAATTATATTTCTAAAATAAGAAATTTTATCTTGAAAAACTATCTTGGTTCATTTCTGGTCTTATGCAAATAAACATGCCTTTCCTCTTTAAAACCTCTTTAATATTTTCCTTAAAATGCACTAAAATGTTTAATTTATAAAGCTTCTTTAAAAACCCTTTTTACATGATTTCACTTCAGTGGGACATCATTTATGCCTCAAATATAATTTCAATTTCCTTTCCTTTACTTTTCTAGTATATACATGTTTATAATATGATTTTATGAAAAATACAAATGATTTTCCAAAAGAATGCTTCTTTCCAAAGTAAAGGGGGTTTTCTCATCTCACTTTTAATTCTATGAGATTTATGACTTGTTCACCTCTTATTCCTTGCATGTCATGTACATAATTACCTTTGATATATAAAATCACAAGTCTTAATATTCTTATGATATTATATGGAATTAATAATTAAATGTTTTAAAGTGGTATGGGATACTTTGGGATGTTTAATGATCATTTTCCTCAAGAATTTATCAATGATTTAATCAGTGTATTTTCATCTATGATTATGATTCAAATATTTCAAAGTGGTATGAGACACTTTGATTTAAATATGAATTTTATTAGAAATATGAGGAGTTCATTGGACTTAGTAAGTGATGGGTGGAGCCTGCTATATCCTCTCAATGCATCGGTAGGTCTCATGAGACAAAACAAAATTGGGTTTTGGCCAAGGCCTTACACTAGTATTTTCAGAAGTCTCGGATGAGGCCTCGACGATAGGTTTATGATGTACGACATATGAATTCTATAATTATGGTATTAGTAATTTATAAATCATGTGATTATTATACTAGTAGAATATCCATGGTAAAAGTTTCATGTAATTAGTTATATGGATTTATTTACTCAGCTTTCATTCCTGCCATATTATGTTCAATTTTATGTTTTAAAGGCATGTGTTTTTAGTTATTAACCATGCCAAATGTTTATGTTTATGATAACTTTAACTGTATTACTTACCCTTACTGAGTATATAATCTCACCTCTTTCTTATGTTTCATTTTTTTCCCAGGATACAAATAAGTGTATTATGAATAACTTGCAGGGGTAATCTAAGAGTTGTGGATGATCCCATTGGAATTTATATGTTTTATTTCATTTTAAGTTGTAATGTTGAACTTATGAATGTATCTATATTTACAAAAACTACTAAACTATTTGGTACTTTTAGATTAGTATTCCTTGTTTATATGACGATGTAACAAATTAAGGCACCAACTCTGGGAAACTGGGGTTAGGTTCTTACAGTTGGTATCAAACGAAGTTTAGTAGAAAACATGGAAACTAGATTTATAAAATGTAGATTAGGGAATAAAAACCTAAGATATAATTTGAGGACAATAATAGAATAAATTCCTAAAATGTTGGTAAGGTATAGATTATGTGGATATTTCTAGAAAATACATCCCTGTCTGGATACTACAAGTGGATGTGGTTCTGGCACAAATGTACCTAGGATTAACAACATCGATAAGGTGTTCCGAGCTTGAATCAAGGTAAATTGGTACAAGAAAAAAGACCATACTGTGCACCTGGCTTGGCACTAATGGGGGATATGCTTAGGATAATTCACATATTCTTTACAAACCAATATGAAGGATTTAAAAGTAAATATATCCCTAAAGGAACCATGTTTATTATTATGAGATTAGATATGCATAAATTTTTCAATTTATGTTATGTATTCCATGAGTATTGGAGTTATACATTATTATTCATAATGTTATGATCTAATCTACTGTATGCCATTGTTTAGAAATGGCACCTATCGAAAGGAATGAGAACCGAAACAACACATAATTCAAAGAGTAAGAAAAATCGTTTCTTTTATGGGTTTAAGCCAGTCTTTCGAAGGGAAACAGTCTCTCAAAAATTATCATCATATGAGGAGATAATATCATGTCCTAATAATAAAGATAAATATTTTTCTAAGTATTATATATTTAGAAAGAAATAGGAGAAGAAGAGGATAATTGGAAAAAAGATAGATAAAGGGAAGAAGGGAAATAAGTATTTCCCCACATGTGATAATTATGGAAGGAAACACCTTGGAACATTCTTAAGAGGAAAATGAGTTTTCTTAAAGTTTGGAGAAAAGGGCCACCATGCTCATAATTGAAAGAGAAGGAAAAAATTTTCCTATATTCAATGCTTCAAATGTAAGGATATGGGGCATTATGCAAATCAATGTCCCATGCGTCAATGGAATATACCCCAAATGATGTTATTGGATAATGATAAAGTTACAATACTTCCGCAAATGAAGTAGAATGATTAATATTCCTAGTCAAGAATCATGTCATTTGAATATTTTGTCAGCAATGTACTGGTTATAAGAATTATGAAATATATGAGGATCGCACTACAATAATTTTTAATTAAGGATTTGAGGCCATAAGTTGAATGTTACCAAGAAAAGATATTCAGTGGAAGTTATTTTTTTTGGAAAATGCATGATTTATGGAATGAAAACACTAATTATATTCCTGATGTTGATATAATGATGAATAACTGATTGATTTGGATAAGTACTAACTACCTTGTAACTTATTATTGACTTGTCGACAAGTGTTCTATACTATCATCGAAGGAGTTTACAACACTTTTGGATTTAAGGAATAAATCCAATAACATGTATATTACTTAAGGAATACAGAATAATGCATGTTTCCAATAAGGTTTTATGGTAATTTGAGTTATTACCATATATCAAGAGGATATATGATGTAGTTATCTTCATGTTTGAAATGTAAAAATTTAGAGCTACTTTATGTTGATTAAGGGATAATGACAAGTTCATCTTAGAAATTCAAAGACCTTTTTTCTAAATTTTTGAATCATTATGGAAAGTTTAACCATCTATGAATGGTTTAGGTTTATAATTGTATGAGATTTTAGAGGTTAATGTATTACTTCACCACATGGAACAACCTGTGCTAAGTGATGAAGTATAGATAGTTCAAGGTTTAATCAAAGGATAAGTTTATATTTAGGATATAGAAACATATATTTATACTCTTATAGAGTGGAATAATTCCTCAAATATAGGAAAAGGGTCATAAAAAAATGGTGTCCTATTATCAAAATTTTTAACGATATCAATGAAATTTTTCATAACTGTAATTTATGGTTTTGTGGTAATCAACTTTCATCTAAACATGTTATCTATCGCTTTCCAACAGAACATGATGGTTATATTATTCTTCCATGTACATATTTTTACTTCGTACTAATGTTACCCTATTCAAATGCATAGATTTATGGTAACACATGAATTTAACTTTCCCCCTTATGAAGAGAATATTTTATTATCACTTTTTCTGATGTGGGTTTCATATAAGAGAATTTTCAAGTATAAACCTTTAACTTTTGAAGTGCAGTTTTGAATTAAGAGGACACAATTTTGTTGAGAGGGGAATAATGTAACACTCTGGTAATTTGTTTTATAATTTTAAATACATTAAGTTATGAAAAATAATAATTTAAAATTAAGTGTTTTAATTAATAATACTTATATTTTAATTTTATAGATTTCAAATTAATTTTAAAAACAAATACAATTTTATAGTATTATTTTGCGTAAAATAATATCTTAATGTGAATATGTGTATTTGATTATTAAAAAAATTCATTTTTATCAATAGATTATAATATATATATTTACTATTATAATTATTTTGATAAATTCTAAATTATGTTATGAATATATTCACTATTATTATGACACCCCAAGATTTTTTGGTATGTTTCTTCATAAATAATTTCAATTCATTAGATAGATTATATGAACACAACACCGAGTCTCCATGAAACAATACTATTTTTATAGTTATAACCTAGACGTTAATCTTAATTTTTCCAATTTTGTATTTTGATTTTTGAAAAACAGACATACACAGTTGCGTTCAGTAAGATATTTAGAGTGATAGAATCAATTTATTTTTTGGTGAATAACAAATCACCCTTATGAATAGTGACATACCCTTACGAATAGTAACTTGAACCTTATGAATAGTAATGTACCTGTATGAATAGTAACCTCACCCATGTAATTATAAATAAATTTTAGGCACCTTATAAATGAAAGTGAATATTTTAAACATTAATAATTAAGTGTTGGTATTTTTGTGAGCAATAAATATTTATTTACAATTTTATAATTAATAAATTAATTTAAAATATAATTAATTTTTCATAAAATGTATTCATAAATCAACATTTTTTCCCTATTATTTTGGGATAATTTAATCAGACCTTATTTAAATTTTCAGGGTATTATAGAAACAATTATAATTTTAAAAACTGTATTTTTTGAGTAAATGGTGATTGTAATTAAAAATTAAATTTCTCATATTTAGAAAATTATTTTCATAAAATGGAGTTCATTTTTTTATTCTACACATCAAAAAATGGTTAGGGTGAATTTTTGGGATCTTTCTGAAATACTTGATTTTTGGTGAATAGTGAAAATACATTAATTTACGATTAATGCTAAATACATGATTTATTGAGTCATAGGTGATGTAAGGATGATGTAAACACACTTGGTTTGACATCACATGCAATTATTACAATTTTTAGTCACATTAATCAAGACTATTTATAGTGTTGAGCCAAAACAATTAAATAATGATTAAAATACTGGAAAAACCCTCCCCTCCTCCACTATAAAAACCACCCTCACCCCCTATTCCTCTTACACCACTCAAGATTTGAGCCTTGCCTATGTTATAAAAAACACTCTTCCCAACCCCATTCCCCACATACAATACCTACTAGTCTCACCAAAAGGCCAAAACCAAAGGCCTTAAGGAGGATCTCAAGGAGGAGTACTCAAGAGGCAAACCTATCTTCCTTTTTCTTTCAATTTCTTTTACAAGTTCCATTATATTGTTTCTCTCTCCTCAAATACCCTCATAAAAATGCTATGATAATTCTAGTACCTTAAATTGACTATAATTATATTATTCTAATGTAATATTTCATCATCATATCTCTTTCCCCTCCTCTTATACTAAAAATGAAAACATCGCCTGAGATGCGTTAATTTATCACATTCAAGGATGACAGGTTTTCAATTTCTATTAACATCTTCAATTATGGTAATGAAACCATTTTTATAGTTTAAATAGATAATAATATATGTAATATATCCTATTTAATGTTATTCAATTAGTTTGTACACATTGTATTAAATTATAAAACAAAATGTGTTCATGGTGACTGAAAAATCACCAAATTAATCCAAACATTTATCATTAAAATTTTATATAATAATTCATCCTATCCCAAAATAACCAAATGATATGTATAAAAATTTACACTACTTTATTTTCATAAATATTATATAAATTCAATTTTGAATAATTATATCCATTATGCACGAACTCCATAAACAAGCAAACCGATTATGAAAACTAAGAAATTGAACACTCCGAAATGACGGAATTCAACCTTATAACTTATCAATAAGAACATAAATGAAATTAATAAAATTATGATAAACTAAATAAATTTCTAATAGGTTCTTAATTAATTTATTAATGAGTTTAATTTAATATTCTAGGACCTTATGGTCAAGCGCGGAACACATTCGAACATAAGGTAATAGTTTTCTAAACTCACTTTCATTTCCATGAGATATGCCTTACTCGCCACTAATTATTGTGTGCGGTGAATGTATACTAACCATTGATATATAATATCATTAATATATATATTTTAATGTTATTTAATGTATCATTTGATGATTATTAATTTTGGGTCATATGATTCAATTGATTTCAAAGTGGTAAGCATTTTCTACTCGAACCTCCATTTTCATTCTGGTTACTCTTTTTCTCTCTTTACACCAATGAAGTTATTAATTAATCTTATGTAATATTCATAGATTCTATTTGAATTTTCTATATATATTTAACAATCATAATCCTTCTTCATTTTATTTGGAGTTACATGTTTTAAAAGGATCTTTCAAAATTTCTTCCCAATAAACAAGCCCGATTCAAGGGAACTTCTTAAATTCTTACCTATTTTGAAGTGCACTCTATAATCGGTTATAAGACATCATTATATTTCTAAAATAAGAAATTTTATCTTGAAAAAACATCTTGGTTAATTTCTTATTTAATGGAAACAAATATGCCTTTCCACTTTAAAATCTCTTTAATATGTTCCATAAGCCACACTAAAATGTTTTATTTCTAGAGCTGCTTTAAAAACCTTTTTTACATGATTTCACTTCACTAAGAAATAATTAATGCCTCAAATATAATTTCAATTTCATCCACTTTTCTTTTTTTGGGATATAAATGTTTACAATCTGATTTTATGAAAAATACAAATGATTTTCCAAAAGAACTCTTCTTTCCAATGTAAAGGGGTTTTCTCGTCTCACTTTTAATTCTATGAGATTTATGACTTGTTCACCACTTATTCCTTACATGTGGTGTACGTAATTAAATTATATATATAAAATCACAAGTCTTAATATTCTTATTATATTATGTGTAATTAATAATTAAATATTTTAAAGTGGTATGAGACACTTTGGAATGTTTAATAATAATTTTCATTAAGAATTTATCAATGATTTAATCAGAGTATTTTTATCTATGATTATGATTAAAATATTTCAAATTGGTATAAGACACTTTGATTTAATGATATATATTATTAGACATATGAGGAATGCATTGTAATTAGCAAGTGATGGGTGGGGTCCTTTATAGCCCCTCGATGCATCAGTAGGTCTCACGAGACAAAACACAATTGAGTTTTGGCTGAGGCCTTACCCTAGTATTTTTAGAAGTCTTAGCCGATGCCTCGACGATAGGTTTATGATGTTTGAAATCTACATTCCCTCATTATTGTATTAGTAATTTATAAATCATGTGATTATTCTAGTAGTATAATATGCACAGTAAAATTTTTATACGATAAGTTATATGGATTTATTTACTCAGCTTTCAATCCTACTATATTATGCTCAAGTTTATGTTTTAAAGGAATGTGTTTTTAGTAATTCACCATGAATAATTTTTATGTTTATGATAACTTTTACTATATTACTTACCCTTATTATGAATTTGACCTCACCCCTTTCTTATGTTTCCTTTCCCCAGGTTTTGAAGAAGAAAACTCTGAATAAGCTTTCAAGGATGTAGTTTTTTTTCATATTGTATCATGTTTTATTTTCTTTTCCCTATTTATTATCAGTATCATGAATGTAATATGGTCTTCCAAGACTAATAAACTAACCAGTCATTTAGGATTTGATTCTTTATAATCATGCCAATTTAATAAAATAATGCACCGACTCTGGGATTCTGTGGTCAGGGCGTTATAACAACTTATTTTCCCTTGGTGGTAACATGACTCTCCTTCGATTCCAAAAATGAATATTCTTACTCTAAAGAAGAATATAATATCATGAAATTTACAACCAATTGATGGAGGTTACCAATATTTTCTTCCAAAATGTAAAAGTTATTGGATATAGATCCAACCATTTTCTTGAGGCTAGTAAGAATGAAACTTTCATCCTTTTGAGGCTGCACCAATGTTTCCTTAATAAAGAGAACATTATCCTTAAGCAGATTACTGAAATCATTTTGGGACTAGTGCATACAAGTGATGGTGCTGTGAGGAATTTCCATAATTCTATGAATCTTATCCATGGGATATCTCTAAATAACTTACAAAATATTAGGTGAAATAAATTCAAACAACATAGAGGATATTTTTTCTATCAAGGTATAAATTTTGTGAGAAATGGATTCTAGCTGGGTTTCCATTGCAATTTGATCCCAAGATCATTTCTTTGAGGATTCTATAGTAGGATCCCTCAAAGAATTATCCAAGATAGATTGGATCAAGTCTTTCAAACCATCAAAATAATTTTTGGAGACAAGATTGGGTTGAGTAGTAAGTACCCTTTTAATGTACTCAAACTAACTCATAACCATCATCTTGAGGGAATCCACATTTTCCTTTGAAATTAAATTTTATCTTAGATTCCTAACATCAACATGAGACTCTATCAGCTCATTATTCAATAGATTTACCTATGTCTCATCATAGTTGGAAAGAACTCATCCTCTAAAAACTTCAATTACAGTAGTAGGTACTTCAGAACTACTATGTTCAGCTTCAACATGAGGAGGTGAACTTACTTCTTGATGCGTTACTACTTCTTGATTCTCATCCACTATTTGAATCACTTAAACATGATGAATTTTTTCATCTCTAGGAAACTCTTCAACTTAATAAGGTTCAACTTACCCTCACCTCTATTTTATCTTGGCTACCAACAAAGAAGCTTCATCATCTTCTTCTATTTACTCCTCATCAGAGCCCGAAACACCATTACTCATAAAATGAATAGCTTCTCACTTGATTCTATGGATGGTATAAGCTGGAGGAGACACTTAAAATAGAGGAATAACTTTATTTTTAGTAGAAATGGTCCTTTATTGACCAATGCTTACTGAATTTATAATTGTTGTTTAAAATTTTTGTCTGGTTGCAGAGTAAGGTAAGACTGGTGATAGAGCAGCAGTAAACACAAAATTTTCAACAACCACTTGATACACTTCAAATTTTAATTTTGGTGAAACTTCATTAAATCTAGAATCATCTTGATGAATATTATCTGATATGACCACTCAAAATCTTTATCATTTATCAATAAGAGTCACATTATCTAACATATCTTCTACCACCACACTTGTATCAACTTCTTCAAATGATCCAGAAATAAAAATTGATTGAGATTTCCCCCCCTCATCCTAAGTAGGGCATAATTAAATCACTTCATTAGATATAATTGGTATTATATTCCTAGTTGAGAAACTATAAGAAAATACACTTCTCTTTAACACTCCAACACTGGGATTTGTTAAGTCTTGACAATGTGTGTAGTTATAGTCTCATCCAGGAATACACCAACTTTCACAAATACCAATGTCAAAATTATCCCAAAAGGGTAAAATTTGAAAAACTTGTTCTAGATATGACACATATATCTTATAATATATCATGCCATATTTATACACCTCTCTATCAAGAACAAGCACATCAACGTAACATCTTGAAATAGAATTTTTTCAAAATCACCATTTCTATAAGAAATATCCAACTGAATAAATTTGATGAGAAAATTTATTTTAGGTTCTATATTCTTTAGGGATTTCTTTTATATTCCATGTGTTCTCAAAATAGATTTTATCATCTCTAGAGGGATTAATTCTTCCATGGCGGTGAGAGAGGTATTAAAATCAAAGCTTCCTTCATGAGGGCATTTGGAAACACTATCCATCACAATTGAAGACATCAATAAGTTCTTATTATTCACTGATAACTTCAAAAGATCTTTAGTATCTTCAAAGTAAAAAATAGCATGCTCATACAAATCATAGACTTCTTTTTCAAAGCAAAATTCTGTCATCTTCTCATAAAAAAATATTCCCAAACTTAAAGATTAATGAACTTTTTCCGTAACATGTTTGTGTTATCCAATCAACTGAAATAAATCAACTTACCATTGATCACTTTTCAAAAAGACTCCAAATTTTTTGAATTACTAGAAGCAACACTATCTGATCATTTTATCTTACCCATGCTTATTGGAAATAAGGTTTGAAGGTTTTAGGGAAAAAGGGTTGGAGATCGAAGGGAGATAGCTCTGCGGTTCACAAGGGTTAGATAATTTCTCAGGTAAGAATGATTTTCTCTATCTCTCCCCCCCTATCTCCCTCCCTCTCGATACAAACAAAAATACACATAGAGTTATTTGAAAGGTAATCATAATAATAATAAGAAACATGTCACACTAGGGCATGAATAATACTAAAAACATTAACTCTAAATATAAATTAAACGAGGATTAAATTAAAATAGATTACCATATAAAAAAATGAAATAAATTAATATAATAATATTAATTGAAATTGAATAATCATAATTCAGATTTGATAAAATCAAATCAATCATAAGATAATGTATTAGAAAAAATTTCTACTAATTGATTCCCTATACAAACAAATTCTAAAGAGATATCACCTTTTTGTGCATGATATCTCAAGAAATGATGCCTTAGATCTATATAGTTTTTCTAGAGTGGTTTATTGTACCTTTTGAAATATTTATAACACTATTTTTATCACATTTGATTGAAACTTGATTAAAATTGAAACCAAAGTCCATCAGGGTGTGTTTAATCTAGAACACCTATGCACAACAACTACCAGCAACTTTGTACTCTGCTTCAGTAGTAGATAATGCAACTGAGTGTTGTTTCTTAATAGATTAGGATTTCAAAGATTTACCTAGAAATTGAAAAGTTATTAAGGTACTCTTTCTATCTAGTTTACACTCACCAAAGGTAGCATCAGAATATGAAGTCAAATTAAAATTAGAGGCTTCTGAAAAAAGTAATGAAAGATAAACTATTTATTTTAAATACCATAAACTTATTTTAGTAACTTTAAAATGATATTATTTAGGATTTTCATGGAATCTAGGACATAATCATATCATAAAAATAATTTATGGTCTACCTGCAGTCAAATACAGTAGTTTCCCAATTATTACTCAATACAACTTTTTATTAACTGGTTTCCCAACTTCATACAAATCAATTTTTTCATTAGAACTTATAGGAGTTTCATGTACTTTACTATTTTCATGTTCAAAACTCTTAAGTAAGTCCGATATGAATTTTATTTGATTCAGTACATTCCCAAATTATTTTTGATAAATTTAAAAACCAAGAAATAAATTTAACTTAACTATTTTTCTCATTTCAAATTCTTTTTTGCATGAGTATTGAAAATTCATTACACAATATTTTGTTTGTAGAACCAAAAATCACATCATCAACATATATTTGAACTTACAATATATCTAAAGATGAAATTTTCTTGAAAAGAGTAGGATCTTCCACTCTTACTAAAAATCCATTTGATAAAATAAAATAACTTGAATGCCCATACCAAGCTCTAGATTATTATTTAAGTTCATAAAGAGATTTATTAAGTTTGAAAATAGAATTTGGAGAATTAGTATTTTCAAATCCATGAGGTTGTTCAAAATAAACTTCCGTTATAAGAAATCCAATTAGAAATGAATATTTCACATTTATCTGATATAATTTGAAATTCATATGAGATACATAGATTAGTAGAATTTTAATAGATTTTAATCCATATACCGGTGAAAAGGTTTCTTTATAGTCTATTCCTTCCTCTTGGTTATACCCTTTAGCCACTAATCTAGCCTTATTCCTAGTGATCACACCATGATCATCCTATTTATTTCTAAAAACACACTTTGTTCCTATACTAAGATAATTAGAGGTTTTATCAACTAATTACCATACCATGTTTGTTTTTAACTATATTAACTCTTCTTACATAGCTAAAATCCAAATCTCATCAGTTAAGGCTCCTTATAAGGTTTTAGGTTCAAGTTTAGATAAAAAGGTAGAGAATTCTATAGGGTTTCCTACACTTATTCTAATCCTAATTCCTTTATCCAACCTTCCAATAATAGTATCTAAGGGATGATCATTTAGGGTTCTAGGATGTCTAGGCATTACACTTTCTGGTTCACTAATATCCATGCTTTTAGGATTAGGTTCACTAAAATCAAGTTCCAAATCATTATCATTTCTATTGTCAAAGAGAGGTTCAGGTCTCATGTTTTCAAAAGAATCACTTAGATCATCAACTTGAGTCATTTTATGATCAAACAAATCACTTTCATAAAATTTCACATGAGTTGATTCTTCAACAATCTTTGACCTTTTTTTGAAAACTCTATAAGCCTTAGAAGTAGTAGAATAACCAAGAAATATTCCTTCACCATCATTTGGATCAAATTCACCAAGATTATCCTCGATGTTCAAAATGTAAACTTTTTATCTAAAGACTTTTAAGTACCCAAATTTTGGTTTTCTATTATTCATAGTTCATAGGGAGTTTTCTTCAAAATAATCCAAATTAGAACTCTATTAATGACATAACATGCTATATTTACAGTTTCAACTTAAAAGTGAGTGAGCATGTTATATTCACATAATAGTCCTAGAAATTTCTTGCAAGGTAATATTAATCCTTTCAATAACACCATTATATTGAGGTGTCATGGGGGAAAAAGTATGTTTTATACCATGTTTTGAATAATAATAATTGAACTCGTGGTTTTCAAATTCTCCTCTATGGTCACTTATCAAAGAAATAATTTTGGAATATTTATCTTTTTAAACCAATTAATAAAAACTCATAAAAATAGAAAAAGCTTCAATTTTAATAATAAAAAATAAAACCCATGAACATCTATAAAAATCATCAACTAACACATAAACACAATATTTTTCTCATAGTATTTTTTTCTAGACGGTCCAAAAAAATCCATATAGACAAGTTTCAGAGGCCTAGAAATAGTATCCTATTTAATTGATTTAAAATATGAATTTTGTTACTTACCCATTTGGAATGAATCACATAGTTTCTCTTTATTCAATTTAAGTTGAGGTAAATATGAAATTAAATTTTTCTTAGAAAATTTTCTCAAAGGGTAAACATTAAAATGTCCAAGCATTCTATAAAAAATAAAAGGTTCATTTGTTTCATAATTTAATAGTTTAATTTTTTTCTACACAAAGGATTAAGATTTAAATTATTGATATTCTTAGTTTTAGGCACCTTAAACATAATAAGTTTATCTTTAAAAATAAAATAAGAATTATTTGAAAAAACTATAAAATAACCTTCATCACAAAGTTGAGAAATACTTATCAGATTCTATTTCAAGACTTTTATATAAATAAAATTGTTAATGAGAGATGATATTTTATTTCTAAATGATCCAACTATGATAATTTTACCCTTATCATTATCACCAAATGTAACATAACCTCCATCAGTTTTAGAAAAGAATATAAATTTGAGAAATATCCACTCATATTACTTGATAATCCACTATCCATACACCATTTTTCATTGATGATATTACAAAATTTTCCCTACATGGAAATTAAAACAAGAATTTATTTTTATACCCATGTTCTCTTGGGTCCGAAAATGTTAGCAACCAAATATCTGGGAATCCAAATCTGCTTGTGCAGTCTATATATTCTAGCACTGAATTTTGATAAATTTATTGAAATAAAAGAATACCTAACACCGCAAAACCAAGGGTTTATTAGACTAAAACAATTTCCATAATGTTCAGGTTATATACAATGAAAAAATAACCTTATACAAGTTTTTTTCTTTTAACTAGACATAAAATAATTTTTTCTCATCTTTGATTTTCACCTTTTCTTCCTATTCCGAACTTATATATTTGGAATTTATTGTTTATAAGAATTTTATTTAGGTAATTTTATCCTTTTTAATAAGAATTATCCATATCTTAAAAGTTTTTAACTTCTTTTTTAAAGATTTCAATTTTATTACCATGTTCATCATAATAAGAAACAAAATTTTCCAGCATAACTTTCAGGTTTGAAATTTGTTTGTTTAAGTCATATTTTTCACTTACAAAATCATAATAATAATTTTTGAGGGATTTATTTCCATTTTTAAATAATTAAAATTTAGTTTATAGTATGGTACAATATTCATTCTGTTCTTAAAAATTTTAATTTTTAGTTTCATAATTTTATTTATGCTATAAAGAATAAAATGAATGTACCTAATTAGATTATTTCATAAAGAACATGTTGTAATTTTTGATTTGAGATTTTAGCTTCTAATTCCAAATATGTGACACCACTATAATCCCAAAAATAAATCTATACAACCTTCATATATCTTTTTCTCTTTTTCTTTAATTCTAGTTTCTATCTGTATTTCTTGTCAAATTTCATTTTTCTTAAATCTGTGGAAATTATAGTTTGATATATCCAAGATTTTTGCACTCATAAAGCCTAGATTCTTTATAAATTACATCATTTTTTTGTACTTGTTTAAGTATTTATTAAATCCTATTCTCTTATTGTTTAAATTCATGTAATTCTTGGAAAATTGATCAAGCTCACTATCAGAAGAAGAACTATTAGAGATTGATCCAATTTAGGAATTGGTGCTCTTAGAGAAGAAACATTATTCACAATTTCTATTAACATTACATTAATATATGTTATTATCTCTCTATAAATCATTCTAAATGTGTCAATATTTAACTTTTTAGTATTATAACCAAGTAATCTCACATTATCCGTACCTTCATAGGTCAATGATATAGTTTCCCACATATCATGTCTTGTAACACATTGATAAACTCTTTTAAACTCATCTGGACTGAGTTAATAGCATTCGTAGCTCTAGAGTTTAAATCATATTCACCTTATGTAGCATAATCCCCCTTTTTTGGATCCCCTTCAGCAATTGTGTAAGGATTAATGGATTTTAAGTATACCTTTATACCAAGGTTCTTCAAATAAATAATCATTCCTTCCTTCCAACATCTTTAATTGTTTTTGATGAAGTTGGGTGATCTAATCATAGAAATACCTTCTATATTGTTATCCATAGAAACCATTTAAATATAATATTTAAGAATTAAACCTTTTAGAGTCATGAACTCAAGATTCACTACCTTTGATACCAATTTTTGGTCATAGAATAGCCACATAAAGACTCAAGAGTGTGGGGTGGGGGGTGGGGTGGGGTGGGGGGGTTTAATTGAGTTCTTGAAAATTTATTTACTTAAAACCACCCTCTTTTAAGGTATGATATATTCTAATATTTTATTATCATAAGAAAGAATTATAAATAAAATCAGTAATAAAAATATCAAACATATAATATTTATAGTGGTTTGGGGAACAAAAATCCCCTAGTTCACCTAGTTCACTCCACCAACACTTTACTCCTCAATTTTGGTGATTTCCACAATACCAACCCTTTTATGAAGGGCCACTCAACTAAGTGAAAGTAGTTGTTACTTGTTACAAATTTATAAGATATTTCAACCAAGATATACCTTTACAAGACCTAACTATGACCTTATCACACTTGATCACAATGAGTGCTGATAGATATAAAAAATAAAAATGAATATTTAAAGAAAGGTATAACACACACTTGCAAGAAAAAACCGATATATGTTAAGAAAACATTTATATAAGATGAGTATATTCAAAGAGTATCTATATATGTTCTTCAATTGAAAAATATTAGCTTTTAATAATTACAAAATTAGAGAAATATTTGAGTATTGTACATCATGTTTCGTATAAAGAAAGTATCATGTATCTTATCTATATTTTATGCACTGATAAACTCTTCTATTTATATCTCCTATTTTGAATTTGAACTTAAGAATAATTTATAATCCATATGGTCAAGTGATTAATCCTTCTATAAAACTAAGGTGACCAGATATTAACTAGTGTGTGTCCTTATTTTACAAATATGGAATGAACTACGATGGAAGATATGGCATGATTCATCTTTATCATATTTATCAATTCTTGGGAAAAAGACACTTTGTTCAAATCTATTTTTCCTCATTTAAACAACCTCTTTTCTGAAGCACATAAAAAATAAGTTGAATTATAAAAAATTTATGCCAATTGTAAGGATTATAATCATAAAAATACTCCAAAATATAAATTGATACCCGTAAGATAAAAGTCTAGATTTTTTGTTCTTGTAAGATAATTCCATCGTATATATTCAAAAGGTAAAACAATTCTTACTTATTTTACTTCATCAACACATAAGATAAACACTTTAGATTTACCATTTCACAACATAAACTTTAATTTTTGTAAGATAAAGGACTTCTACAATTTTATTGTCATACATAAGATCATTTATGAAGGCCCTTTTCATGGGATAAAATACTTCTTTGATTTTACATCTGACTTATATTTCTAATCTTGAATTCTATGAAGGATAATACATATGATCTGTAAGATAATTTACTTACGCAGTAAGATAAAATTCTTTAATGAAATTTTATATTCTAGTGCAAGTACTCTGGTCTCTCTATAAGAGAATTATTTTTTTCATAAGATAATATTGACATGTATGATAAGTTCCTTTAATAGAACTAAGTTCCAGTGTCCGTAGAATGGATCTATTTATGATTTTAGTATAAATAAAATTGATACATTATCCATGATATATAAATTCATTTGGAATTTATTCATCAACCAACTCATAAATTTTAAGAATATTTAGAAATAAAATCTTGAAATTATTAAGATAAACTCAATGGTAAATAAATAGGGATTTTGTGAATCATAAAAACATATAAAGTAATGAGATATGTTTGAACAATATAATTTTGTCCAAAAATTAAGAGATTTATTTTTAAGAAAAGAGAGATGAGAGAATATTAAGTGTTCACACAACACAACATTTTTTTTTTCAATTTGGAATTCTATAGAGTTTTTCATGATGTTGTTGGAGAAGTTTTATGATATTGGAAATCTCGATCTACACATTTATATGGATTTGAAGTGGAACACCATGATATATTTGAGTGTTCTTGCTAACGTGAGAACAATATCCACTTGAAAAAAAACTTTCTCACCCCTATTCACCACCTCTTAAGGTGATTTGAGTCCTTATGGTTGAAACAAGTGGTATTAGATCCGGAAGGTTATCATCTAGAGAATCAATCACAAGAATGTTGCTGACATAGAGAATGTTGTTAATGCAAAGAGAGTTCCACTCCTGAAGGACTAAAATTATCACATTTGGAATAACCATATGATATCTTATCTTTTATCTATTGTATTGGGTGTATGTTCTATTGTTATACATAGAATTCAAGTTAGTGATTCCTTGAATATTTCATTGAATGAAATAGACATGAAGCTTTTCAATACTAATAGAATTGCACAAAATGTATTATATGGAGAAATTACCAATAAAATTTACATGATGTTAATTAGTTTTATATCAAAAAAAATATTTGGGAAATTTTTTCCAATATTTATAAAGGATATAATAAAATCATGGAGGAAAAGATAAAATTCATGCATAACAATTTCAATGATTTACTGATGTATCATAACGAGATCATTGATAGATACCTCAACCACATCATTAAGATTTTTGGATCCATTCCTAGAATTGGTGATGAAATCATGGATGTGGAGATTGTGAATACGATATTGAAAAGGATTACACTTTTTTACAATCCAATGGTATCATAGTTTGTTGAAATAAATTCAGAGGAGCTTTCTCTAGATGATTTGAAAATTAGTTTGGTGGATTATATGTTCAATGTGAAGTCAGAATTGATGAAAATTTATTCATCAAAGGGGAAAACTTTTAAAGTAATGAAGAATCTTTATCTCAACCGAGATGAAGGTGAAAAGGATTAAGTTATGAATTTCTATCACTTGTGGCTAGAAAGTTCAAAAATAGAAAATAAAGGTTTTAGGGAAAGATATAATTTGGTTTTTTTAAAGTGTAAAAAAATTGGTGACATAGAAGTAATGTGTGCAAGAAGTAAATATAGAGTTGATAGTGAGTTTCATTTCTCATAAAATTTATAAATAAAGTTTCCCCCAAATAGAATGTTAAATCCAGAAATCAATTTGGAAGGAAGTTTCAATTAAAGAGTCTTGTGAGGAAGGATAAAATAATGAATATTTTTTCCCAATGAAGTTGAAGCATAATTAAAATCATATTCAAATTATTCTATGATGGATATGGTTTAAAAATATCAATTTGAAACAAATATGATCAACCAAAAGGAGTAGTTGACCTCAAAGTTGATCTAGAAGGTGAATTAAAGGAGGTGAACATTAAATGGAAGAAAAAAAAATATTGAAGGATTTATGAAATAACATTTGAGGTATGTTGACCAAAATGAGTATAAAATAACTCAATTATAAATGGTTGTGAAAGATCAAACTAATACATAGGAAAATTCAGAAGAAGTAGTTGACCTCAAGATAAAAATTGAGGTACAAGACAAGGTAATAAATAAAATTAATTATTGAATTGAAGAGCGTGTAAAATTGATAGAGTCACTTGAATAAGTAGTTATATTAAAGAATAATTTGAAATTTGAAATGAAATTTAGAGGTTCTAATAAGAATTTGAAGTTTGGTAAGTTTTTGGAAGATGAATTTAATGAGAGAGAAAAAAGTGGTATAAGGAACTTTGAAAATTCATTAAACGATCAAAGGCCCAATATCATGGCCAAGATATGTATTAGATATGAAGAAGAGTTATCTAAAACTAGAATAATGGAAGTAAAGAAACATTTTGGAGGAAATTCATGAACTTAATCATCAAGAGTTGTCCAAAAACCCAAAAACTACACAGATTCTATGAAGATGTCGAGTGAAAGTGATAAGATATTTTCATTAATGAAGTGAAAATTTTATATATACTTAGGTCAAACCATTACCTATTGTTAGGATGAAAGGATCTAACTAAAAGGATAGGAATCCAAAAGAAAAAAATGATAAGGATGGAATATCCTATATAAAAAATAATTTTTTATAAATACTATTTTCATTTCTCTATCATTGGGAATGAGGATTATGATTTCATATTTAATAGAATTAGGAACATATTTAATAGTGGCTTATAAATAATGGAGAGTAAATAAATAAAAACCATGCCATTATAGAATAAATTATTGACCCTAAAATAAGATGATGATTACATCACTATAACTACTGAAAATAATGAAGAGAGACTCATTTATGTCTCCAATCGACCAAAATATCTTAGAAGAAAAATAAGGAAAAGATGATGGATATTGGATCATATTGTCAAAATTAACCAAATTTAATTATTTTTAGACCTAATTACAAATATATTAAGGGAAAGTAGGGTTCATACATATGAAACATGAGTTTAGACCACTAAAGATAGTATTTTCAACAATGTTCAGGTGATAAATTTGAGGTATTGTTTTTACTTAATTTAAAATAATTAAAACTTAGAAAGATAGAAAATATAAATGAATAATAAATTCAAGTAGAAATATGTTTTTGGGATGAAAATTTTATGGGATAAATTACTATGAACATTATACCAATTATAAATTTTAATATTTTGTTACAAAGTTTCTTATATCTCATAATTTATTTAATATTTTATTTAGTGTTATAAATAATTCAGAATATTAAATTAATTACTTAATTTAAATGATAAAATTAAAATACATGTTTCACATGAAGTTAAATAACCTATTTGTGCTACAACCAATTAAATAATAAAACTTATTAGGTATCACTTAATCTACTTGGTATTAAATTGGAAATGCGATACCCATGATGTCAAAAGTTGGTATTTATCAAATTATTTATTTTATTTTTATAGTTTTATGAGTTTATAATTTTAAAGGCTTAAAACTTGTAGGATAGTTCCAGACACATGGTTATTGCTAACCATTCATCCCAACTATCCAAGGGGTAAGGATGATTCTAGAAGCCACTACATGGTTAATACATGGTTCCCCTAACCACACAACCATACCAAAATTTTAAATTTTATAATTTTCTATTTCATTTTAAACTTGTGGCCACTAATTTATTTTCCCATTCATCCTAGACCTCTCCAAAAGATCTCTAGATTTTGTTCCCCCTCATCTTCCCCTAGTATCTTGGTGCTCCTATACTCAAGTGATTCTCCAAGGTAATATCATTCTTCCTTTTAATTTCTTCTTCATCTCTTCTTATCTTTTATTATCCTTATAAGTTATTCAACACTTATTTCTATAGTTATAAATGGTGGCTATTTTCTTTACTAGGTTTATAAGATTCAAAGAATTCTTGGATTATAGGGTTCACAAATAGACACACTCATTCTAATATCTTGTTTTTTTAAGGAGTCTTGGTTTCATGTTTAAGTGGTATTTGTTTCAATATAAATCCAATTATTTTTCAAATATTTGGTTCTTTAGATTTATAGATTTTTTTCTTAGTAAATTAGCACTCTAAATAGATTCTATAATGGATTATAATTGTTTTCAAGGTGTTTTTTAATTTCCAACTTTACCAAAAGGGGATTTCCATGGTTATTTAAGGGATATAGTATCAAATAAAATTCAAAAATTCCTATAAGACTCATTTTAATTCAAATATATTTATAAAAGGTTTTTAAAAGATGTCTGGTTTTCTATAAAGATAGATTTATGAGTTCTTATTATTTTATGATTTTAAATGGTGTGTTTTTATTGATTATGGTTATGTCCTTTAACACATTATCCTTCTTGATTTTTGTTATAAATGTAGAGTTTATAACCATTTATAAATCCATTTTAAGTAGCTCATGTGTTAGTGGTGTAGAAGGATCTAATGTGTTATAGGTGTTGGGTTATGTCTTGATAACCATTTATATATTATTTCTTGAGTTTCCATGATTTAGATATAATGTTCTATATGTAAGTGTTGAGTGTTAAGTTCTAAATAATGGATGTGTGAAACCTTAGATATGATTTGGCTCTATCCAAGTGTCCCTAGTTACCATTTCTCTTTGTTTAGGGTTTTCCACCCGATGTGGAAATGAGGGTAAGTTGAGGTCCTATTATATCAAAGTTATGTTAATTTGGTAAGTGATCCATGATTGAGGTCCTGGGTTTCCCCAAATAGGTTCAAGGTCATCATCTTATGTTATGTTGTGTTATGTTTCTTTTAGTTGTGACTTATCTATTGTTTTTTTATCTCATGTCATGCTTATTTTAGTTTATGCCTTATTTTATATTATGTTTTCCATTATACCTTATTATAATTTCTTATCATGTGATAATATCTAATTTCCTTCATTTTCATGATTTCAAAAATAAAATGGTGTTATCAAAGGTAATCATATGCATTTGTATTTTCTATCTAAAAAAACATGGAAACATATTTTCTAATTATAGTTTAAACTATCATTTGAGGCATAACATATAAAAGGAGTTACATTGATTCATGGTGGTATCTTACTGGGTGACTTCTCACACACTACATACACATGTTTGTGTTTATATAAATCTGGTAATTTATACAGGTAATGTAAAGAGAGATACTTATTTTTTGGGTGTACCTTAGATTCCTTATTGATATTTTTGGTGGAATGTTGATCGAGTGGTGATAATAGGTCACAAGGGGGTGGTTTATCTGACACTTATGATAATTTTTAGTTTATCTCAGGATGTTTATATATCAACCACATTGATATTCATCTATTTTTATCTCTCTATATAATCAATATATAATTTTTTATCGCATTTTTTATAAAGTTTGTTTGAATGTTTATATTGGTCTTTATTCCTTATGCCTTTCTTGGATGATTTAGTGTTTAAAAAATTATTATTAAATTAGAATGATTATCCAATTTATGAATACCTCATATTAGATTCTAAATAGGATTCCATTATGCTATTTATTAGTTTGAGAGGGTGAAATCATTCCCAATTGGTATGTTTTGTTACCCATGATGCTTGTTTCCAGCCCATGGAGATCGGGAATGCACTTAGGGTCTTGTGGTGATCCATAACAAGTGAAGTGGTGGTTTAAACTAGTAAGGTTCATTAAGAAATGGTATCAAATCCATATTTTTATATTGTGAGTAAAGGTAGATAGGAGATAAGATGGTCAGGAATCAAGAGATAGTTATGAGAAAGTGCCTTTACAAATCTTTCTTACACTAAACCTCGAGTTACCATGGGTGGCCAAGATTGTGTATTTTGATTGAGTCTTATTTTCAATTTTTATTAAAATATATTGATTTGGTTTGTTTCTATTATGGATTAAATAAAGGTACTATGTGTTATTTTGGGAAAATCTGTGTTTTGGAGTGAAAATGGGAGGGAATCTTGGGGCACATGATTGTTTTGTATGGTATATAAAATCATGTATAAACCATGCATATGGTTCTAGACACACTCAAATTTGGTTTTCATGATTGGTACATGGCCTTCCAAACTGTGTGACCAAACCATTCATAGTGATAAATTTCTTGGAATTTTGATGTTTTGATCTCCTTGTGATTTTAAATCACTTATATTATTATTGTTACTTGTTTATAAGGAATTGAAAGGATTTTTTATATTATTTTGATGTTATTTAGGGTTGAGTTATTTATTGATCATTCTTTTTTATCTCTTGTTTTTGTAGATTATGCCTCTCATAAAGACTCCAATGAATCATATATAGGGGGATGTGAACAATTTTTCACAATCCAATCCTCCTATGGATCATACCCTTATCAAATCAATTATTCAGAATATTCTAACTATGAGTCAGAAATGTGAGTGAGATTAAGATTAGGCATTGGATTATTCCCAATAATTCACTAAACATAACCCATTTTCCTTTCATGGTGACCGAGGATCTCAAGAAACTGAAAAATGGATGGAGAAAATTGATCATTTTTTGGTTTTCTTCAGATACCTAAAACTTATAAAGTGAACCTTTTCACATATATGATGGAGGTACCTAACCATAACTTATGGGAATAAATTTTGAAAATAAATCTACAATCAGTTGGAAAATTTTTAAGGATATGTTCAACCAAAATTTTTACCCATAGATCATGAAGATGTTCATGAATAGGGAGTTTGTGGCTCTGAAGTAAGGAAATCACTCTGCAATGAAATATGCCACTCGATTTTCTGATTTGGTATAATTTTCTCTCAAACTTTTCAAAAATGAATTCCTAAAATGTAATAACCTGAAATTTTATAAATGAAAGAGAAAATTTCTTATTATGAAATTAATTTATAGAAAGCACATGTACTGCTTTGGTTATTTTAGACCATTATATGTTATATAAAATTTAAAATACTATTACAAATCATAACCATTGATAATATAGTCATTTTATAGTTACAATTAAGATTAGTACATTAAATCTTATGATAAATTCATTTTGACATAGATAAAGGAAGTGATATCCTCGACCCTTAGGATTATACCCTGTGAAGACCATTTATCAGAGCTTTTAAGGAAGAGAGAATCACTAGAATTTTATCCCAACTAATCCCAATTTGAGATTCAACAACTAAATCATGATTGAAATCATTTACAATATAATTTCAAGATCATAGATATCACAGCTCAAACCATGTTCTCCAAACCACCCCGTGAAAATATCACCATCGCACACCTTACCCTCAGGGCATTCACTGGTGTAATAAGGGATATATATATAGACCTTAATAATATGAATTTATATATATAAATTTTTAATAAAATAATGATTATATTTATATTTTATAACTTTATAATGATCGAGAAATATATAGCTACCTTGATTTTCTTACATGATTATTACATCATTTTAATGGTAAACAACATAAACACGTTACAATCTAGGATCCAAAGGTTTAGTGTCATGGGAAAATCAGGACTATGCATAACATTTACATAATAAAAGATGAAAATTATTTAATTATTTCTTATCTAGCTTCTTAGTGTCCCCCAAGTTCTCCTTAATATAATTAATCACCTGAGGATATACAATAAAGAAAGGGGTGAGCTAAAAGAACAGTAAGAGGATAGAGAAAGACATGAATCAATATAACATGAGGTGATCATAATCATCTTCATCATAGAATAAACATTAAATTATCATCATAATCATGAGAAGAAGTATTAGATTAAGTCATTTAATGTGTCAATTCATAAAAATGAAACATCATGTCTTAGTGGTCAACTACCGCACATAGTTATGAACAAAGCTAACATCATATTCACACATAACATATGTGCATAATCATAACACCATCATAATTGTAAAAAAATATAGCATCATGTTCACACATATTGAAAATTATATCATGATATAAATCACATTATCCAATTAATTGGAGTTCTATATAATTTTGAGAGCACCCGTCACATCATAACATTTAGATAATCATTCATGCCACTTAGAACAGATATAAATCTTGGATATAAAATAACCCATGGAAAGGAATGAGTTTCATTTCATAAATAATACAATCATGAATAAAATTTGGGGTTACAAAAAGAAATAGGTAATAACATACTTGGTATAATAATTATCAATCTTGAGTGAAGAATAAACAATCTCATGAGAAGTAAAAGATGTATTTTTGGAAAGAAGAGTTCTTTTGGAAAAATCTTTGAATTTATTATAAAATAAGATTAGAAACATATATATACTAGAAAATATAAGGCAAGGATAAATAAATTTAACTTATGTAACATTAAATGAACATTTATACTAAAAATGGAGAGAAAGAGGAAAACCCAATGAAATGGAGTTGGGTTCGAGAATCCCCTTACCTTATGTCTGAATACATTATTCACTTTAATATCTTGTATAATCAAATTAAATTAATTAATCAATAAATAAAGAACATATTATAGATTTATTTTATTCATTATAATTTTATTAAGTTCATTTATGGATTTTTTGAAGAGTTATGGTGTTCAATTTCATCATTCAGGGGTGTTCGTTTTCTTGGAATTCTTGATCGGTTCGCTTGTATACATGTATGAAAGTTGTTGTAAAATTAATATAATTATCCAGAATTGAGATTATATGTTATTAATGAACATATATAATATTAAATTATCTTATAAATAATTTTTATATGGTATTAGGAAAAATCATTATATAGAATGTTAATGATAATCATTTAGGTTAATTTTAGCGGTTTTCGATCACAACGAACTCATTTTATTTTATCATTTAGAATTATGTATATATGTTAGTTACATAACATAAAAAAGATTATAATTTTTTCACAATCTATTTCAACCATTATAATGGTTTTATGACCAGTATTATAGGAAGTAAAGGAAAATGAAAACTTTTTATCCTCAAAGGCGATAAATCAACACCTTACAAATGACGTTTTTATTTTTAGAATAAAAGGGATTGTAGAATAGGTTTGATGATGAATTATTCCATTAACATGAAATTATATATAATATAATGAAGTTATAATTCCACTTGGATAAGGTAAGGTGAGGAGATAATAAGGAAAGAAAATAAATTGAAAAGAAATTAAAAGAAAATGAAGGAGGATTTTACCTCTTGAATTCTCTTCCATGAGAACCTCCTTAGGGAAATTGGATTTTTTCATTTGTTAAAAAAAGGAACCTACACGTGGGAAAGGGTATTGGTAAGATTTTTGGGCATAATTTGGACAAGCTTAAAGGCTTTGAAGGTGTAAGGAGAAGAGGTGGTGATGGGTGGTATTTATAGAGGAGGAGAGGGTGTTTTTTGATTATTTTATTTATTAGTTTATTATTTTGGCTCAAGACTATGAATAGTTTGAACATTATAACTAAATATATTAAATAATGAATGGTATTTCAAGTTTATAGTTATTACATCAACAATGACTCAACTAATAGTGTATTTAATTTATAATGTATATATATCGTAAATCACTATATTCCATTATTTACCAAAAGTTCAACTATTTTAGAAAAATCCCCAAAAAATAACCCTAACTAATTTTTTACATGTAGAATTAAAAAATGAACTAAATTTTTTGAAAATAATTTTATAAATATGATAAATATATTTTTTAATTAAAATCACCATTTATTCTAAAAATACCAGTTTTAAAATTATAATTGATTTTTATGACACTTTGAAAAATTAATTAAGGTATCATAAAATTATTTTATAATAATAAGACAAAAAATAATAATTTATGAATTAATTTTATGAAAAAATTATTTTAAATCATTATATTAATTATAAAACTATAATTGAATATTTATAACTTAAAAAAATACCAATACTTAATTTATCATTTCTAAAATGTTTATTTACTTATAACATGAAATAAATATATAATATTTTTGTTCATAAGATAAATGAATTTTATTTATACTTTCATATGTGAGGTTACTATTCTATTAGCCATATTACTATTCTTAATGGCCACATTACTATTCCAAAGGTCAAGTTACTATTCCATTTGTATAGGTTTCTTAACTTCTAGAAATACCTCTTATTCAATTAATTATTCATTTATAAAGTTTGTATTGTATCCTCTATGTGATTTTATGTGACTTATACTATATGGAATAATTATAAGAAAGGAGTTTCCATTGATAAAATTCTGGGTTGTTACATTTTTCCCCTTTATGAAATTTTGCCCTCAAAATTTCGTTTTACATACTATGGTGAAAACAAGTGAGAGACCTTATCTTTCATCACTTTATATGGTTCCCATGTATCCTATTAGTACTTATGGTTCTTCCATATTACTTTGAATAGGTAAGTAGTCTTGTTGCATAGGACTTTATCAATACAATCCAAGAACTTCACTAACCTCTCCTCGTAAGAGAGATCATTTTCCAACTGCACCACATCCAGATTCAATACATGCGAGGGATCTACTATGTACTTCATCAATATGGATACATAGAATACATCATGTACTTGATATATAGTAGGTGGAAGTTCTAGTTGATAAGACGCAAATCCTACATGATCAAGAATCTATAAGGGGCCGATGTACTTGGGACTCAACTTTCCTTTCTCCCAAAATATCATGATCCTCTTCCATAGAGATATGTGGAGGAATACCATGTCTACAACCTCAAACTCTAGGTACCATTGATGATTGTCTTCATAGATCTTATATCAACTTTGGGATGCCTTGATGTGCTGCTGAATGGTTTTCACCTCCTCCACCATTTCTTCGACCATTTCAGGTCCTAACAGCTTATGTTCACAGACTTCATCCTAGAATGATAGTGTTATTCATATTTTCCCATAAATGGATTCATATGGATCCATTTGGATGATTGAGTGGAAACTATTTTTGTAATAGAACTCAAACAGAGTTAGATGTTGGTCCAATACTCCTTCAAACTCCATAGAACATGCTTTCAACATATCGAGACTTCTTCAGAACTTTAAAGTGAATCTTAAATCTTGATCAAATACAATCAATAGAGGTAATATATACAAAATTACCACTTCTCTAATGTATATCTGTTCAAGCTGATCTAGTGATAATTCCTCTCAAATTTTGATAAAGAGAGCTATCTTTGTGAGGTGATCCACAAAAACCCATATAGCATTGTTTCCTCTAGATGTCTTTGGAAGTCCAATGATAAAGTACATGGTGATGTTTCCCATTTCTATGTTAGTATGGGTAATGGTTGCATCATCCTCTTATAATTTTTTCTTTCATCCTTCACTTTCTGAAATAACAAGCAATTTGATGTATATTTAGAGATATCCTTTTCACATTTTCCCACCAATAGTTTTCTTGGGGATCTCAATACATTTTTATGCTACCTAGGTGAATAAATAAGGTTGAGATATGTGCATAACTCAAAATATATTTATTTAGATCTGTATTGGATGGTACACATAATCGTGACCCAAATCTTACAACTCCATCATCATCAATTTTGAACTCTAAGGATTTCCCCTTTCAAATTGATTCCACTTTCTTCTGAATTTACACTTCATTTATTTGAACATCATTTATTTTCAACATGAGGTATGGTTGAGTAATAATTTGAGAAAGTATTTATGATGTTCCTTCCTTAATGATTTATATGTCCATCCTTTGAAAATCTAATAAGATTGGATCCTTATCAATTATGATCATTGATAAGGTTATAGGACCATTTCTACTTATAGAATCTACCACTTTATTTGCCTTACCAGGATGGTAGTGGATTGAGAAGTCCTAATCCTTGATGAGATCTAACCATCTTTACAGGTTAATATTGAGATCCTTCTATGTGAATATATACATGAGGCTCTTATGATCTGTGTATATTTCACACTTATCCCTATATAGATAATATTGCTAGATTTTCAATTCAAAGATCACAACCACTAACTCCAAATCATGTGTGGGATATTTTTTCTCATGAATTTTCAACTGCCTTGAGGCATAGGATATCACTTCATCATTTTTCATCAGTACACAACCTAAACCCTTATTTGAAGCAACATTGTATACCACAAATATTTCTCCACTTTTCAGAAGTGTGAGTACTGATGTGGTGATAAGCCTCTTTTTTAGCTCTTTAAAGCAATCTTCACATTCATTGGTCCAGAAAATTTTTTATCCCTTTCAATTCAAATTTGTTAGTGGGTTTTATAATCATGATAAGTTCTTCACAAATCACTAATAATACCCAACTAGACCAAGGAAACTAAGGATATCCATTACAGATGTTGGCCTGGGCCACTCTTTGATTTCATTTGTCTTGGAAGGGTCCATAAATATTCCTTTACTGGTGATAACATGCCCCAAGATTGATACTTCCTCCATCCAGAACTCACATTTACTGTACTTTGAAAAAATTTTCTCCCTTCAAAAAGTCTTTAGCACAACATTCAAATACTCACCATGTTCCTCCTTTCCCTTGGTGTATATTAGAATATCATCTATAAAGACCACCACAAATTTTTTGAGGTAATATCTAAATACTCTATTCATTAAGTCCATGAATATTTCTAGAGAATTAGTGAGTAAAAAAGGAATTACTATGAACTCATAGTTACCATACCTCGTTTGAAAGGCATTCTTTAAAATATCTTCCTTACTCACCTTTAATTAGTGATATCCCAACCAAAGGTTCAACTTAGAGAAATACTTGGCCCCATGTAGTTTCTCAAGAAAGTCATATATCTATGGAATGGGATACTTGTTCTTTATAGTGATTTTTTTATCTCATTATATTCAATATAGAGGAGCATCAATCCATCCTTTTTTTTAATGAAGAGGATTGACACACCCCATAGTGAAGCACTCAAGCGTATAAAACCCTTGTCCATATTCTCTTAAAATTGCTTCTTCAATTACTCTAACTCAATGGTGGACATTATATAAGGTGCTTTGATATAGGTAGATATACAATAATAAGTTCAATTGAGAACTCAAACTCTCAGTTAGGAGTAAGATTGAGAAATTCTTTAGGGAACACATCAGTGTTGTTCCTTACAATGGGCATGTATTTGATCATGATTCTCTCCTTTGTATCAATCATTTGAGATAGATATTCTTGATCATAAGGTAATAATATCCACAATTGAGATGAATATTATGAAGGAGATTCATCCTCATCCTTACACTTGTATATAATTGGAGGATGCATCAGGATGTGAAGTGTGTTCTCCCTTTCCTGATAGTTGATGTTGGATTTGTATAAATATAGCCAATCTATTCCCAATATTGTATCAAACACCACAAAAGAAATTAAAACCATATTTTATAGGAGGTTCAGTCCACAAAAATTATCCAGAGAGGATTTATATAATTTGGATGAAATAATTTCCCCATTTTCTATTCTTATAGATAACTCAACCTTTATATTTTGGGGTGGTGTTTTAATAGTTATACTTAACTTACAAGATATGAAAGAATTTGTAGAATCAGATTCAAATAGTACATTTTCTATTCTTGAATGAATAACCAAAATACCATAACTACATAATTATCTAGATCCAACTTAGCATTAGTGATAGCATAAGCTTTACCTTTATCCTTTGGATTTAGTGGCTACTGACGCAGATTAACCTTGAGGACTTGAGGTTTAGTGCATTGGTTTTTATAGTGTTCTTTCTCCCTACAGTTTAAGCATTGGACCATAGGCGGTGCCCTACTTTCCTCCACCACATTGTCTAACTCCCTCATGTGTCTTCGATATTCAAGAGCTTTGTGGCCTTATCTCCCACATTTAAATCATTTACCCATCCCTTTGAGGCAATTCCCATGATGATTCTTCCCACATTTTTGACTTGTGAGTGATTGAGTTTTCTTTCCATCTTTTTCATTAGATCCTAAATCTTGAAATTCCATCTTTATATTCTTATCACCATAGCCATGGGTCCATTATCCAAACTCCATATCCACTTTGAGAGCACATCAAACAACTTACTCATAACTCCCAAAGTATCATATTTCTAGAGCCTTTCAAAGGTGTGGTTTTAAACCACTAAAAAAAATATATTTTTATCATTATTGAAAACAAAACCCAAGGTGTACCTTGAAAGCCTTGTGAAATTTTCTTTGTAATCCATGATATATTCACATTCCTTTTTCTTCAGATATAATAATTCTCTTTCCATATTTGTACGACGAGTTCAAGGGAAATACTTTTCAATAAATATTTTCATAAAGTCTTCCCACTTCATCTCTTTAATTTCATCCTTCAGCTTTGTATTCTCAATAAATTCCCACCATTGACCAGCCACTCCATCTAATAAATAAACAACTAGAGTCACTTTCTCCATCTCAGAACAGTGAAGAACAAAAATGATCTTCTTCATTGAGTTGACCCACTATTCTACGACTAGTGGATCAAAAGATCCTCTAAACATAAATGGTCATTTCTATATAAAGTAACCGATAGATAGTTTATCCCTATTAGGTGAAGGAGTATATTCCACATTATTCATTTTATTGTTTATATCCTGAGACAGACGGGTAAGCATCGCCATGAAATTTTGAACTCCACCTCCCAAGGAATTGGGGATATCGTTCAGGCATTCACTGCATTATCCCTCACATGGGTTGTTGGCCTAGTTTCTTCTAGTTCCCACTATTTTCTAAAATAGAAAAGGTTTTAACAAAACAAAATTCAACAAGTCATGAATAAATAATTTATTCCTTTATGCAATTAACTCTAAAATAATATCTTCTAGGGTCCCTATGTTTACCATTTTTCTAAAAAAAATATTCTTGGGTGATTACTTATACTTAGTCTCATACTAAGGGTTTTCAATAATATTCTCTAATACTAATTCCCAAATTAACTAAACCATGCTCTGATACCAACTATAGTGTTCTTTCTTTTCTTACATGATTATTACATCATTTTAATGGTAAACAACATAAAATAATCACAATCTAGGATCCAAAGGTTTAGTGTCTTGGAAAAATTAATACCATACATAACATTTACATAATAAAAGATGGACATTATTTAATTCCTTCTTATTTATATTCTTAGTGGACCTCGTGTTATCCTTAGTATAAGTAATAACCTAAGGATATATGTCAAATAAAGGGGTGAGCTAAAATCCATGTAAGAGGATAGAGAAAGACATGAATCAATATAACATGGGGTGAGAAGAATCATCATCATCATAATGTAAGCATGTAATCATCATCATAATCATGAGAGGAAGCCTTATATAAATACATAGAATGTGGCAATTCATAAAAATGAAACACCATGTCTTAGTGGTCAACTACCACACTTATTCGTGAACAAATCTAGAATCATGTTCACGCATACATATGTGCATAATCATAACATCATCATTATTGTGAAAAAATCTATCATAATGTTCACACATATTTCAAATTATCTCATGAGATACATCACATTAACCAATTCATTGGAGCACTATATAATTCTAGGGTCACCTGTCACATCATAACATCTACATAATCATACATGCCACTTAGAACATATATCAATATATGATATAAAATAACCCATGGAAAGGAATGATTTTCATTTCATAAAGAATAAATTCATGAATAAACATTGAGGTTCCCAAAATAAATAGGTAATAATATACTTGGTATAAGAATCATCAATCTTGAGTGAAGAAGAAATAATCTCATGATAAGTAAAAGATATATTTTTGGAAAGAAGAGTTATTTTGAAAAAATATTTTCATTTGTCATAAAATCATATTGTAAACATGTATATAATATAAAAGATAAAGGAAGGATAAATAAATTAAATTCATGGAATATTGAAGGAGCATTCTTACTGAAAATGGAGTGAAATAGGAAAACCCAAGGAAATGGAGTTGGGTTCAAGAATCCCCTTACCTTATACTTGAATGATTTATTCACTTTAATATCATGGATAATAAAATTATAATGATTAATTAATAAATCCAAAACTTCTACTACAAATATTTGATTTATTATAAATTTATTAATTTCATTTATATCCATTTTTATGACTTATAGTCTTCAATTTTATCATTCAGGAGTGTTCATTTTCTTGGTTTTCTTGATCAGTTTGCTTGTATACAAGTATGGAAGTTCATGTAGAATGAATATAATTATATAGAATTGAGATTATAAGTTATTAATGAACTTAAATAATATTAAATGACCTTATAAATCATTTTTATATGGTATGAGTATGAATCATTAGATAAAATGTTAATGATAATCATTTAGTTTAATTTTGGCGGTTTTCAGTCACAACGAACTCGTTTTGTTTTATCATTTATTATTATGTATATATTTTTAGTTCCAGAACATAAAAAAGATTATAAAACATATTTTAAAATATTTTTCAACAATTATAATAGTTTTATGATCAGTCTTGAAGGTGGTGAAGTAAAATGAAAACTTGTTGTCTTTGAAGGCGATAAATCAACACCTCACGAATGATGTTTTCATTTTTAGAATAAAAGGGAGAGGAGAAGAGGTTTGATGATGGATTATTACATTAACATGATAAAATTATAGTATATATAATATACTGAAGTTATCATGCCACTTTTATAAGGTTAAGTGAGGAGAGAATAAGAAAATAATAGAAATTGAAAAGAAATAAAAAGAAAATGAAAGAGGATTTTACCTCTTGAATTCTTCTCCTTGAGAGCCTCCTTGGGGAAATTAGATTTGTTCTTTTGTTGATACCAAAGGCTCTTGGACATAGGTAAGGATATTGGGAATTTTTTTGGGTATAATTTGGACAATATTCAAGTATTTTATGGTGTGATAAGAAGAGGTGGTGAGGGGTTGTATTTATAGGGGAGGATAAGGGTATTTTTTGATTATTTTATTAAATAGTTTATTATCTGGGATCAAGAATATGAATAGTTTTAAAATTATAACTAAATATATTAAATTATGAAGGGAATATATAGAATGTGGTGATTATATCAGAAATGACTCAAGGAATAGTGTATTTAACTTATATTGTATATATACCGTAAATTACCGTATTTCACTATTCACAAAAATTCAATTAGTTTAGAAAAATCCCAAAAAAATAGCCCCAACAATTTTATGATCCATATAATTCAAAAATGAACTCCACTTTATGAAAATAACTTTATAAATATGAAAATTTTAATTTTTAATTAAAATCATCATGTATTCAAAAAATATCGGTTTTAAAACTATAACAAAATTTTATGACACTTCGAAAAATTAATTACAGACTCATAAAATTATATTATAATAATAAGAAAAAATACTAATTTATGAATAAATTTTATAAAAAAAATCTTTTAAATCATTATATTAATTATAAAATTATAATTAAATATTTATAACTTACAGAAACACCAACAATTAATTTATCAGTTCTAAAACGTTTATTTACTTATACCATGAAATAAATATATCATATTTTAATTCATAAGATACCTAAATTTTATTTATACTTTTATAGCTGAGGTTACTATTCTATTGGTTGGATTACTATTCCTAATGGTCACATTACTATTCTAATGGTCAAATTACTATTCCATTAGTATAATTTCCTCAACTTCTAGAAATACCTTTAATTCCATTTATTCTTAATTTATAAATTTTTTATTGTGTCCTCTATGTGATTTTATATGATTTATAATATATGGAATAATTATAATAAGGAAGTTTCCAGTGATGAAATTTTGGGTTGTTACAAAATAGGTTTGATAAAAATGAGATTTTGATATGATGAAACACAAATTATATTTTTTAGAAATATATAGTTTCAATCAAGAAACTCTATTTTAATGAATTAAATAATTGAATTAAATTATATTTTAATAAAATATTATCATTAAAAAACATTTTTTAAATTTAAATGATAATATAATTTTATAAAGTCAAAACTAATTTTATAAGTGTTTAAAAATTGTTATTGTCAAAAATACAACAATTTTCATTAAATGTGGATTTTTATTTAAAATAATAAATTCTCACACTTATAGAATTATTTGTATAAAATAAATATTATTCTTGAAATCATCATGTCAAAATTAGCCAATGGTCATTTTTTTCATAATTTTTGGAGATAGTTGAATTTTTGTGTCAAAATTAAATATGGTATAAATATACGATGTGTATTATGACATCATAAAATCCCCAAAGTTATTTAATAAATTATATAAAGAGTATCCATGACTAAAATTATGTTTCCATTTTAAAATAATTTGCTTTTTCATGTCATTTTATTAATTTTATAAACCCTTAACGAATCCCCCAAAACCTATATTATATTTTAAGGTTTTAAAATCAATTATTTATAAACATGACTCACTTACAAATCATAAAGGGTATTATTTTAATGGTTTTGGTTATTAGAATTATAAAATAATGAAAAAAATCCTCTTTGGTTGAAAACATGTGCAAAAAAATGGGATGGTTTGTGGTTTCTATTACTTTATCTTATAGAATCCAAAACCTATGTTTGGAAATTAATACAACATTCTCCTCTTATTGACATATAAATCCACTAAAAATCCCATTAATATCCAATAAAAACTCTTGGAGCATGAATTTAATATTCCCTTCACTCTCTATAGTCCTCCCAAGGTGCCCCCAAGATCTTAAGAAGCTCCTTCGAGGCTTTTTGAAGTTCCCTCTCATGGTAAGGGATCCACTTTTTCTCCTCTTTATTCAAGCAACTTATTTATGTCATGAATTTTTATTTCCAATTTTTCAATTTGGAATATAATTTTACACATCCCTCTTACTGTCCTTATTATTCCCAAATATTGATAGACCCCTTTTTCTCTCATTCACCCATTCTATAAACCTTTATGTACTCCTGTTATGCTGTCAAAATTACCTATGATTTTCCATGCCAAACATTTGTGTAGTGAATACTCATATCCATTTCCAATGAAGGGTATTCAATTAGTTTTAACTATACTTAATTTATTATGTATTTTCATGTATGTAACCTTCATTCCTTAATTTTGGAGTTAAAATCGATGAAATATATCCTTATGTTGCAGGATATATGTGGAACACTTATGCATGTACATGATATTAAAGTGAGGGGTGGGCCCAGAATTATATATCCCTCCAATACACCAGGTAATGTTTTTATCTCACAAGATTCCATTTATGATACATGGAAAATTATCATAATCCCAATAAGTTATGTTTTCTTAGTGGTTATACTTGATTTATGTTTATGATGTCATGTTTTATGTTGTTGTCACATTCCCATGTTTCCTTTATGTTATCATGTTATATCATGCCTCATTGTTCAAGATTATGATTCTCATCCCTCTTATGTTACCTTTATATTCCTCTTGGATAACATGTACTTATCTAACTTATTCTATGATTTGTTTATTACCTTACTAAGCATTATATATCACACCTTTCTTATGTACGTCCTTAGGTTATCTTGTGCAGTTTTAAAAGAATGATGGAATTTTAGGATAATGTTAAGGAAGTTTTCAATAATGTCATTGTATTCATGTTTTAAGTTATTATGATATGTACCTAATTTCAAAAAGATACTTGACTTTATGATCTTTTTGGATATTATTATGTGTAACTTTTGTAATAAATCATGAAATAAAGTGTATTAAATATTTGGGTTGTCATAGTTGGTATTAAAGAAAATTCTAGTTATTTTGGGGTATTAAGATTAGAAAAATATAGTAAAATACTTAGGGGTAATAATAAACATATGAAATCATATCTAAATTTTGGTAATGTATAAATTAAGTGGTTTTTAATAAAATACATCCCTATCTGGATACTATAAGTGGATTTGTCTCTGGAACAGATGTACCTAGGGGTAATAACCCTGAAAAGAGAACATTTAGATGAACTCAATCATCACCTGGTGCATGGAAATGGGCCTTGATGCACACCTAGTTTGACACTCTAGAGATAAATTCTTTAGTAAATTTACATGTTCTCTATGAGCCACTATAAAGGAAACAAAATTCCCATAAGATTTTATGTTAGGAAACATATCATGGATAACTTATATTGAAACCTAGAAATTAATAGGTTAAATAATATATTTCATTTTTTAGTTATCCCTTCAATGTTCATATTTTCTCTTTTATATATTTAATAGTTTTAAAATTATCATCCATTAGTCTATTTTGGTTGAAGTAAATGATTAGAACTAGAATAAAATAGTGAAAGGTATACATATCATCTATTCATGAACTTCAAATGTCCTATGTGACTATGGTTATACGAATTATTTCATATTACACAATTTTAGTACAACTATTTAAACACCACCTTAAAACATGGAAGTTGAGCTATCAGTAAAGATGAAAAATGGGTCAATTATTGATCCCAAGCATATAACTCATTCCATTTCTAAATTTGCAGGATGGATTTTCTAGGTAACCTTGTGATACTCCATTTAGTGTAATTCTATTTTATTCTAGGCATGGATTAGATTTGCTTATATCGATCCAACATAAATTTATGAGAGAAGAAAATCATGCTCTAAATCGTGAATCACCCTCCGATTCCATACCAATGTAAGGAAGAGGATGAATCTAATTTAGTATCATTATCTCAAGAATGGATATTATTTCCCTATGATCAAGAATATCTTTCTCAAATGATTGAGACTAAGGAAAATATAATCCTTTCAGACATTCCCATTATAATGGAATTCACAGACGTGTTTCCAGAAAAATTTCCTAGTCTTCCTCCTAGTCGCGAGGTTGAGTTCTCAATAAAGCTCATTCATAAAGCTTTGCTGATATCCAATAATCCATATATAATGGATGTTTTTTTTAACTTGAGTAGTTAAAGAAACAATTATAAGAGAATATGGATAAAGGGTTTATACGCCCAATTGCTTCACCATGGTGTGCATCAGTCCACTTCATCAAGAAGAAGGATGGGTCAATGTGCCTTTATATTTATTATCATGATATCAAAAAGATCAAGATAAATAAAACGTATCTTATTACATATATTGATGAATTTTTCAATCAACTATGTGGATGAAAGTACTTCTCTAAGTTGGATCTTCGGTTGAGATATTATCATGCAAAGGTGAAGAAGGAGGATATCCCTAAGACTGATTTTTGTACAAGGAACGAGAACTAATATTTCATAGTGATTCCATTTGGACTAAATAATTTTCTAAAAATATTTATGGACTTAATGAATAGAGTATTTATAGATTACCACAACAAATTTTTGGTATCCTTTATAGATGACATTCTAATCTACTCTAAAAGAAAGGTGGAACATGATGAGCATTTAAATACTATACTGAAGACCTTGTGGAAGGAAAAATTATATGGAAAGTATAGTAAATATGGGTTTTGGTTGGATCAAGTGACTTTATTGGGGAATGTTATCACTAATAAAGGGATATATGTGGATCCGTAAAAAACAGAGGCAATTAAAGGATGGCCCAAACTGGCATCTGTTACAAAAATCTGTAGTTTTCTTAGATTATCTGGGTACTATCATTGATTTTTGAGAAATTTATAATTATTTTCAATCCCAATAACCAAGTTTACTCTAAAGGGTGTCAAATTTTTCTATATTGATGAATATAAAGAAAGCTTTAAAGAGAAGAATAAATGGCTAATCACTGCACCTGTGATCACATTACCCACCATTGGGGAAGGAATTGTGATCAATAATGGTGCATCTAAAAAGAGTTTGGGTTATTTACTCATTCAAGATGATAAAGTGGAAACCTATTACTCTATCCAAATAAATATCCATGCAAATAACTACCAAACTCATGATCTATAATTAGCATCATTGATCTTAGCATTGAAGATTTGATGACATTATCTCTATAGTGAAAAGTGAAGCATATATATAGATCATAAAATCTTCCAATATATATTCACACAAAATAAGATTAATATGAACCAATGAAGGTGGTTAGTTATGATCAAGGATTATGATTTTTCAATCCATTACCATCCTGAAAGGTAAAAAAAGTGGCAGATTCTCTTAGTACAAAGGATCCTACAACCCTATCCATGATAAAGATTGAAAGGGATCCAATATTCTTAGACATGTAAAGTATGGATATGAGAATAATAAAATATTCTTTATCCTAACTTTATCAAATAAATTCTCAACCATATATTCTTTAGAGGATAAAGTAGGCCCAAAAAGATGATGAGTTTATGCAGAAGAAGGTGGAAAATATTTTGGAGTTTAACTTTTTCGAAGATGGAATTATAAGGTTTGGAACCCGAATATGTGTCCCATAAAAACCAGAACTAAATATAGAACTTATGGATGATACTCATATATCATACTTCTCTATTAATCTAGGAAACAATATGATGTATAGATATTTGAAGAAAAACTTATGGTGGGATAACATGAAGAGGGAGATTACGGAGTTTATATCTCGATGCTTGGTATGACAGAAGGTCAAGGAGGAATGAAAGAAGTCTAAGTTTATGATACAACCATTTACCATACCAGAATGTAAATGAGAAAACACAACCATGTATTTTGTCATAGGAGTCCCTAGGACAGATAAAGGCAATAACATTGTTTGGGAGGTTTTTAGTTTCCTTACAAAGATGGCACATTTCACTGACATCAAGGAATATTTCTCACACTATGAAAAAAATATAAATTAACAAAGTTTTAAAATGTCGCTAATTCATTTACTGATATTTTATGAAAAAATATTGGTAAATGAGGCATCGTTAATTCATGAAATTTATAAATATCACCAAATAGTGACACTTATAAATTTCTCCAATTAGAAACGCTTATAAACATCGCTAATTAGTGACACCTCATTTATCAACGTTATTTAAAAACATCGATAAATGATATTTTAGATACCAATGTTTTTTTAAAACATCAACAAAACATTCTTTTTTAACATGGTTTTTTTAAATTCATATATATTTTTTTAAATTCATAAACTTTTTAAAAATTAATTTTTTTAGCCCCCAAACCACTCCCACCTCACACGTAGCTGCCACCCTCCCCTGTCCTGCCCTACTCCTCATACCGGCTCGCCACCTCACGTGTAGTTGCAACCCTCCCCTACCCTGCCCTTCTCTTCCTGCCAACCCGCTCCATGCTCACAAGTAGCCGCCAAAGGCGTAGAAATCGTGCTGCCTAGGAATTGAACCCAGGTCTGCCCGCCTCCCTTCACAACAGCCAGACCAACTCACCCTATTATTTTTAATGCATACAAATATATTATCCTATATTTATAAATATATTAATATATTTCAGTATTAAAAAATTAATATATACACACACACATATATATGTATATATATATTATTTATTAAAAAAATTATTATATACATATGTATATATATATATGTGTGTGTGTGCATGTGTGCGTATATATACATATATAATATATATTTATGTGCGCGAGTGCACACACACACACACACATCGCACACCCGAGCCAGGATGACATCACACCCCTTCTCAACCCTACCTGCATGAGCTTGCCTCCCATGGGAATCGAAGGCAGGACCGACATACTATCATGCTGTAACCAGACTAACTCACCTAAAAGATTATTTATTATAAAAATATAATATCATATATTTATACATATATTAATACATTTCAGTATTAAAAATTTAATATTATATATATATGGTTATATTAATATATATGGTTATATTAATATATATATGTTTATCTGTATGTGTGTGCTTATATATATATGTGTGTGTGTGCGTTTATATGTTTATATATATATGTTTATATATATGTATACGGTTATATGTTTACATATATTTCTATGTTTATATGTGTATATATATGTGTGTTTTTTTATATATATGTCTATATATATATGTGTGTGTTTATATATATATTTATATTTGTTTATATATGTGTTTTTATGCGTTTATATATATATGTATGCTTATATATATGTATATATATGTGTGTGTGTGTATATATATCTGTGGGTGTGGGTGTGTGTGTGTTTATATATGTTTATATGTGTGTATATATATGTTTATATACATGTTAATATGTTTATATATGTGTGTGTGTGTAAATATATATGTGTATGTATATATATATGTTTGTGTGTTTATATGTGTTTATATATATATGTTTATATATGTGTGTGTGGTTATATGTTTATATATTTACATGTCTGTGTGTACATATATATGTTTATATATACACGTGTGTGTGATAATATATACATATATATGTTTATATATGTGTGTGTGTGTTTATATATATGTTTATATACATGTGTGTGTGTATGTTTATATATGTTCATATATATACATGTTTGTGTTTATATGTGTTTATATATATGATCATATATATATATATATATATATATATCTGTGTGTGTTTATATGTGTTTATATATATATATATATATATGTTTTTATATATGTTAATATGTATATATATATGTTTATATATATATACATACATACATTTTTTTGTGTGTGTGTATAAATATATATTTGTATGTATACATACATATAATTAAAATTATAAATTTTCTTTATATATATGTAAATTAACAGAATAATAATTATATATATATAATTAGTCATGTTTTAAAACACTGGTAAAAATATCACTAAAATAGTCACATTTTCTTAAAAACGTGGCTAAATTTAAAATATATGTGTGTTTTTATATATAAATATTTTCACATATATATATATACATATATACATATTTATATATTTATATATGTATGTGTGTGTGTGTTTATATATATTAATACATTTCTAAATTTATATTTACATGAATGCGGGAAAATGAGCAACATTACCAATAAAAACATGCAACACATAAATGCAGAGAATAACTTAGTGAGACTCGAACATGAGACCTCACAGAGACCCACAAGGGCAACTACCATTGATCTGCACCCTAAGGTCTATTTATATATATATATGTGTGTGTGTGTGTGTGTGCATGTGTGTGTGTGTGTGTTATATATATATATATATAAATATTATGATATTTAAATATATTTTAATGTATTTGTATATAAATATAAATATAAATATATATATATATATATAAATATAATTATAAAATTTTATTTATATACATGTAAATTAATATATTTATACTTATATATAACTAACAATGTTTTAAAATAGTTGTAATGTTCCCCGATCCGACAGTCTTCCACGTGGAAAAACCAGGTTGGTTACGAGACCTCAAGTGCTTCTCCCTGTACACTAGAGGCTGCTGACTAGAAATGAGGGTGTGATAAATAGAGTGGGGAGACTATACCCCCAGTACAAATTTACAATACAATGGAAATAAACAATAATAATAAATATCAAATTAATGGAAATAGCGAAAACAATACAACACACAACTGGAAAGTTAAGGAGGAACCAATAAAACAAATAATAATGAATCATGTAATGAAAGGATAAAATGTATCTAAATGTGAAACTGAAGGTAATACAAATTAAAGAACCAGCTAATACAAATAAACTCAAAAGACCCCATTCTTGAACCCCAAGTCGGTCTCGTCTCCAAGATCCAACTCATCCAACAAGCAATAATCAATAACAGGGTCCTTTTCCCTTATCCAAACCTACACCCATGTAATCTACTCGGGTACCAAATGAAAACTCCGATAGGGTGTGAGTAAAAATCATTAGGTTAACACCACTGTCTAAAAAAAACCATCCTGATAATAAGTGCATGTAATAAAGTGATAAAAAAGTGTATTAATTAATCAATTAATATAATACTCTAATCAACCTACTTCGACACTATCCTAAATATCTTTAAGCATGTAGCACAACCATGCCAGCCATAACCACATAACCGTGACATAATCAAATAACCAGGAAGATCCCTCTGTATAAGTATTTTAGCATCCAGGACAAGCCCTCTATATAAGCATTTTAGCATCCAGGTCAAGCCCTATATATAAGCACTACAACATAGATCTGAGCCAAACCTGCTATATAATTATTTCAACATAAAACTGGGCCAAGCCCACAAAATAATAATTTCAAGATAAAACTAGTCAAATCCTGATATATAAGCATTTCAGTATAAAACTGGGCCAATCCCACTATATAAAATTAAAAAATTAATCACAACACAAATCATAATAATAAGGATATCCCAATATCATATCATAAGCCTCAATGGTTAATTCTGAAAATTACCATTTTTCTTTCAATTACACATTCATTTTTATATAAGATTATCATCATTCATTGTAATAAAAAAAACAATCCATTACCAAATTAATTCTATATCAAGGAATCACTTGTATTCTCATATAATGATAAACACACTTTACCATTAGCCAATTCATTGTTAATCAATGGTTCACTCACCCAACAGGTAGCCACAAGCCAGGCCACAACACCATTGAATCCAAAGGGATCCAATGAATAATTCAATACATGATTTATCAACATTCATCATTCAATTAATTAACATGAATTTTATTTTATCACAATCACAATATTACACATTTTTAACAAATAAAAATACCATAGGGTTAGGTTTTAGACCAACTACCATTAACCGGTGATCAACACAACACTTTCAATAGGTAACACCAATAACAAAGAAGGCACAAAAGATCACAAGAATGAACCTAGATAAAAAAGATCAATATAAACACCCAAACTGACCACGGTCAAGAGATTCCACTACCACAACTGAAGAATAATAGAAAATAAGGGAAAAACCAAGAAAAAAAAAACTCATTGGTGATTGATTTCTTGAACAAGATGTCCAGAATATAGGAAGGCACTCCAAAATCACTCGGAAATTGACTAGTTCTTGAGAGAGGAAAGGCTACACATGGATGGAGTGAAAATATAAGCGTATCATGGATTTAAAACTACCCAACCCAAGAAATACATGGTGTGTAAATGTATTAAATGACATGTAATTATAGATTTATGAGTACGATGAAATTCGCATTGCCTTAGGTGAAATTAACCCTTCCTGAACATTTCACATCATGTAATATATATTCAAGGTGTGAAACTAGTTCACACCATGAACCAATTCACAATATATGTTCCTTTCATGTAATCTTATTAGAAATAGTTACATGTCATGTAATATATATACACAACATGTAAATGTCATGCAGGTAGTTTTGAGACAAAATTTTATAGAAGAGAACGAACCACCTATGAAGCCTTCCAAACACATGGGAAACCCTTATAATCCCATATAACATGTTTATACCTAGACTCAATTCATTCAAACATAAATACAACCCCAAACTTTGGGTCATTTTCCTCAATAAAATCTCTTTGTCTCCAAATGAGACTCAACCAACAAAGTTTAATGGCAAGGAAAACCAAAAAAAAAGAGATTCAATGAAAAAAATAAAAGAGGGACATACTTGGTAAAGGAATCTTACAACCTCCCCACCATATAATAGATCATCCTTGATCTTCTCCAAGAATATATATGGGGTATTGGTGAACAAGTCTATCCACTATGCTCACATATCAAACTCCCTCCCCCATGTCTCATATTGAACACGCCCATGCTGCTACTGTTCTCAAACAAGAGGTATTGTCCTACCACAATGATTCTTCTCACTATGGTCCAAAATCTGCATTGGATGTTACTCAAAGGATACATCTATAGAAATCTCAACATTCTCAAAATCTACCACATGAGAATGTTCAAGATAATATCTTTGAAGCTATGACATGTGAAACACATGATGCATGACACTATATTGTTGTGGAAGGGCTAATCAGTACACTACTAAACTGACCCTTTCCACTATCTCAAATGAACTAAAAAACCTGGGCACTAGCTTTCCCTATTTACTGATACGATGCTTACCCAACCTAAGTGAAACCTGAAGGAAAACATGGTGACAAACCTAAAACTAAAGAGGTCATCTTTGATGATCATAATAATACTTTTGTCTATTCTGTGTAGTCACCAACCATCTACTGATCAATTAAACCTTTTTAGATATCTCCTACAAGAGACTAGGTCCAACAAGTTCCAACTCACCAACATCCAACCAATAAAGAGGTGAATGAAATGAACTTCCATACAAATCCTTGAAAGTTACCATTTGTATTGATGCTTAGAATTTTTTATTATATGAAAAATACATGAGTTCCATATGCTGTTCCCATGAACCACAAAAATCTAAAACACAAGCTCATAACCTGTCCTACAGAATATGAATAGTTTGCTTAGATTGTACATCATTCTAAGGATGATAGCCTATGCTCAAAAGAACCTGTGATCCTAGAGCCTTCTAAAGACACTATCAAAACCACAATGTAAAACAAGGATCTCTATAATAAATGATAATCTTCAGAACACCGTGAAACTGAACTATCTCATGCATGTAGAGACTATCCATATCATCAACAGTAAAGGTCCCCTTGATAGGAAAAAGTGGGATATCTTCATCAGTCGATCCTTGATCACCTATACTACATCATTATTGCAAGGTGTCCTGGGTAATCCTATTACAAAATCCATAGTGACATAATCCCATTTCCACTCTTGAATGTCCAGAGTCTGCAAAAGACCAATTGTCTTGGATGCTTGGTTTTCACCTACTAACAGATGAAACATCTCGTCACAAATTCCACCACCTTCTTCTTCATTCATGAACAACACTACTGTCTATGAAGATCATGATACTTTTTTGTCAAACCAAGTTGTACTGCTCATCTAGAAGCATGAAACTCTCTCATAATCTCTATACTCAAGCCCATAGTAACCCATTCTCATCCATGGGAAAAAGAGAATTTCCACTTCCAAGAGACCATTTTGATGGTGTCTCCCCACCATATATGATGTCTCTCATAAAAAATACCTCTAGATTATATAACTTCTCCATATTGATCCATTCAAGAAGCACGAGCATGATATATGTCAAATTCAGAGATACTCATCCTTGGGACTCCTGAATATCTAGATTCATGCCTACAAAGAGTTCCATCATCTACCACTCATCGTAAGATTTCTGCACTGCCTTTGTCTGCATATTCTAACTCAAGGAATCAATATTGACATTGGACTTTCCTAGTGTATAATCTATCTCAAAGTTGGAAGACTATATATAATCGATCCACAACCACTTCTGAAGGATTAGGTCCCACTAATAAAAGATGTACCGAAGTCTCTTGTGGTTAGTGTACACCAAAAACCTCTCACCCAAAAGATAGTGTCTTTAGAATATTAAGTCATGTACCACCATAGCTTACTCTAGATCATGATTATGATAATTACTCTTATGCGGTCTCAGCTATCTAGAGCTATAAGAAAACATTCGATCATCATGCATCAGAACTACTTTGAGTCCAATTCTAGATTCATCAAAGTACATGGTATATGATTTTCACAATATAGGTAAAGTGATGATAGGTGCTGAGGCCACCCGAACTTTCACTTCCTAAAATTCCTTCTCGCAAGCATATGACTAAACAAAATTCAATCCCTTATTGTTCAGCGTTGACATCAGTGCTACCAAATGGGAGAAGTCTTGGATAAAGCACCAATAAAAGATTTCTAAACCTAGAAAACTTCATATCATAAAGACATTATTAGGAATCTCATAAGGTACCATGACTGAAACCATATCTGGGTCCATTTAAACTTCATCCTCTGAGATGAAATGAACTAAGAAGCATACTTTATCAATCCAAAAACTACATTTGGTTATCTTGGTGTAAATATGATGATATCTCAATGTATTCAAGATGATTTCAAGATGTTGGACATGATCATCTGTTGAATGGGAGTACACTAAGATTTCATCAACAAAAACCACCACAAACTGATCCAAAAAATAATGAAATATCCAATTTATCAAGACCATGAATACAATTAGTTCATTAATTAAACCAAACAACATCACTACAAACTCATACAATCCATAACTACTCCTAAAATAAGTTTGAGGTATGTCCGATGGTCTCACCCTCAACTAGTGATATCCTAATCTCAAATCGATATTGGAGAAGATATTGGTACCTCTCAGATGATCAAAGAGATATTAGATATGTGGAAAGGGATACTAGTTCTTGGATGCTATCTGGTTAAACATTCTATAATCTACACATAAGTGAAAAGTCCCATCATCCTTCTTGGAAAAAATAACTAGAGAACCCCAAGGTGATATATTAGGCCATATAAAACCCTCAGTTTCCTAATATTCCAACTAAACTTTTAACTACCAAAGCTCTGCTGGTGCCATCCTATAAGGTGGAATATTAATTGGATCTGCTCCCAACACCAACTCAATCATGAGAACTAGATCTCCTACTCTGGTAGTAAGTCACAAAACTAATTAGTAAAGTTATCCTAAAAATGGTCTATAACTGGAGGAAACGTATCCCACTGCATCCCACCATCATCTAGAGCAAGAGATGTTATCTGAGCCATGAGACAATCTAATATGCACTGAATTGGTCCTAAACAAATAGCCTGAAGATCCCACTCACCCTGGTGAAAATAACTATCTACTTCTGGAGATATAAAAGTAACTCTCCTCTAGTAATAATCGATATGAGCCTGGTATAGAACTAGATTGCCCATACCAAGAATCAAATCCAAACCCATCATTTCCAACATGAATGGTTCCCAAAAGAAATAGTAACCACCAATCTCTAGAGGAAAAACCTTTCAAAGTTTGATATTTGATGAAAACACTCCCAATAATGTATCGATGGTCAAGGAACCATCCAAGATTTCCCTAAAAAAGCCCAAAATGTTCAAAAAAATATCAGAAGAAAAGGAAAATGATTCTCCTGTATCAAACCAAGTGAATGAAAAGGTATATGATATAAGAATCGTACATATGACTATATAAGGTCATGTATCTACACTATTTGGAGTATAATTCATATCATGCAGCTAACTTGACCCTCTTCCCTAGGCTCTATTTTTAATCCCTCACCCTATTCCCTCTTCCTGCTACTACATCTCCTGCATTGGGTTACCATATCCCCTGCCTTGGCTTGAATATCTAGTGGAACTCTAGCTACCTGTCTACTGAGGGGCAGTTGAGTCTTTTTTAGACTCTGATACCTATCCTAATCCCCTTTCACTTCTCTAGTGAAATAATTTCCTATAATTTTTTTGAATATGACGCAGCCAACCACAATCATGATACTCCAAAGTGGGGTATAGAAACTGAGGTCACTTGTGGCCCAAATTTCCACACCAAGAATACTACAATGAAACATTGTACTCAGATGGATTCCCACTTCCCTGACTGCTCTACCTATTATTTCCTTAATGATAATTATCATAGTGGTGCTTTTTGTCATGAGAAGAAGAGCTCCCAGTTCACCCTACTGAAACAGCCTAGTCTCTGCTTGGGGACTCTCTTAGATTCTCCTCTGTGATGAGTTAATAATTCATAACATCTAAAAATATAATCAAGAAAAATACATTCACTTGAAACCTGATATCATAGATAAGCCCATCCTACAAATTTCTCACACTGGAAATCTCATCAGTAGCTAAATATGGTGTAAATTGTTGCAAGTCAGTGAAATGTCCAGTGTAGTCCATCACTAACATACTCTCCTGTGTCAGGTTCATAAACTCATGAGCCTTCTCATCCCTCAATATCTCTGGATATAAGTGGGTTGTGAATTTTTTTTCAAATTCCTTCCAAGATAACTCCTCATAATACCCATATTGATCTAGAATGTCCCACTAATTCTTAGAAGTTTGATGAAGTATGCATGAAAAAAGATCCACCTTTCTATCTGTGGGTTTCTAGAGGTACTTAAAGATCAGATGGAATGGATCAATCTAGAACTTGTATTCCTAGAGTCCTCCCTACCCAGTGAATGTAGGTAGATGATAAAACTAAAACTCTCTATTCAGCTCAGACATAAAAGGCATGGTGCAAACAACATCCACTTTCATAGATCATATGACCCTCAGGAAGCTGTTGTAAAGCTGAACATCCATATGATCGTCAAGAGCTATAGGAATCTCTGGCTCAACTGTGTTAGGAGCATGCTGATTACCACTCTCTTGACACTCAACTTGAAGACAAAAATGATTCATTTTCTCTACAATAAAAACCTATAAATCCTTATAACACTAGATAAAAACAAGTTCAACCCCAATATGTGACATCAATAGAGAACCACTGGCTCATAGTCAATCCAAACATGGCTTACAAGTGTTTTAGCATGACATAATAGTTTTTTATTTTCATTTATAAGTATTAATAGGTTTATAATTTCATAGTTCATACATGAAAATATATCACATGAAATAAATATATCCCTATCATGAATAATGAATGTCAATATATATATATCTCTATGTGCCTCTCATGATGCATTCATACTCATCTCACGTCATACTGGTCCATGAGTATAGATATTAATAAACAACAACATCACACAATATGTGAATCACCCAAAGTGAAATAACATCATCTGTAATAAGTGAATATCATGAACAATAATCCGATTGGTAAAGGCTCCCGATAATCCTACATCAGACCCAGGTTAAAATCTGAGTGAAAGTGAATTTCCACTAGCAGGTAGTGACGCAAGCATGCACAAGCAGGCGATGACATAGACATGATGTGGTCAGGTGGTGACGCGGGCATGACGTAGGCTGATGATGATTCAGGCATGATGTATCCATGATGTTTCACTAGGCCTTCAGGCCATTTTGTGGGCCTTTGGGCCATGTAATGGGCTTCATGCCCATTGGGCCTTCAGGCCATGTACTAAATAAATAAGGCTTAATGGGTGGACTATCTATTGGGGGGGATATGTCTTGCCTTTTTGTCCTATGTGTGTGGTGTTTGTGTGTTTAATGTAATTTTACCCCCAAACAAATAATATATATATCATGAACAACAATCCCATCCCTGGGTACTCGGATTTTCCCCATACATGGGTTAGCTACTCCCATGAACAAGATCATTACTAAGTCCTGATACATCCTAGTACCCATTACACCTTTACTAAATAGTAAATCAATAGAAAAGAATAATTGGCTCCTCTGATACCACTTTGTAACATCCCCAATCCAGCACTCTCTCATGTGGCCAAATTAGGTTGGTTATAGGACCTCAAGCATGACTCTCCATACACTAAAGGCTACTGACTAGCAGCAAGGGTGAGATGAATATAGTGGGGAGACTATACCCTCTGGAACAGAGTTACAATACATCGGAAATAAAAAATAATAATAAATATCATAGGAAGAAAAATAATAGATACAATACAACATACAACTAGAAAGTAAAGGAGGAACCAATGAACCAAATAATAATAAATCATTTAATGATATGATGAAATGTATCTAAATTTTAAAATGAAGGTAATACAAATAAAAGAAACAACTGAAATAAATAAATCCAAAATACCCCAGTTCGAAACCCCAAGTCAATCCTGTCTCCAAGCTTCAACCCATCCAGAAATAAATAATCAACAATAGGGTCCATTTTCCTTTTCCAAACTTGCATCCATGTAATTTTTTTAGGTACCAAATGACGGCCTAAATAGGATATGAGTAAAAATAAGTAGGTTGAAACCACTATATCTAAACAAAACTAGTCTTATAATAAGTGCATGCAATAAAGTGATAAACAAGTGTATTAATTAATCAATTAATATAAAACAATAATCAACATTCTTCAGCACCATGTTGAAATATATCTGATCATGTTAGACAACAATGAAAACCATAACCACATAACCATGGAATAATCAAATAACTTGGAAGATCCCTATATATAAGCATAAAAACATAAAATTGGGCCAATTCCTCTATATAATCATTAAAAAAATGAATCACAACATAAATAATAACAACGAGGATATCACAATATCATATCATAATCCTCAATTTTTAATTATGCAAATTTCCATTTATCTTTCAATTACACTTTCATTTTTTTATCAAATTATCATATACCATTTCAATAAACAATTATCTATTAATAAAGTGATTATATATCAATAAATCACCTAGGTTCTCATATCATGCTAAACACACTTTAAACCATTATTCAATTCATTATTAATTAATGGTTCTATCACCCAACAAGTATCCATAAGCTAGTTCGCAACACCATTGAATCCAAAGGGATCCAAAGAATAATCTAATCCATGATTTATCAACATTCATCATTGAATTAATTATTTCACATGTTATATTTGTGAAATCATAATATTTCATATGCTAATAAAATAAACATATCATATGGTTAGGTTTTAGATCACCTACCATTAACTGATGATCAACACAACACTTACAAAAGGTAATACCAATAAGAACAAAGGCGTAGAAGATCACAAGAATGAACTTAGATAAAACTAGATCAAGATAAATACCCAAAACAACCAAGATCAAGAGATTCCACCACCACAATAAGAGAGTAATGGAAGATAATTGAAAACCAAAGAAAAAACAACTCACCAGTGATTGATTTATTGAATAATATGTCTATAATGGAGGAAAGTGATCCAAAGTCACTTGGAAATAATCTAGGGGTTGAGAGAGGAAAGGATTCACATGGGTGGAGTGAAAATATAAGTGTATCATGGATTTAAAACCATCAATACCAAGAAATACATAGTGTGTAAATGTATTACATGAAATGTGATTATTTATTTATGAGTACACCAAAATTCACGCCACCTCAGGTAAAATTAACCCTACCCAAACATTTTACATCCTGTTATATAGATTCACAACATATAACTATTTCACACCATGAACTAGTTCATGACCTGTATTCATTTCATGACATCTTCCTGGTGATAGTTTCACATCTTGTAATACATATACATGACGTGTAAATGTTCTGTAGGTAGTTTTAATCCCAAATTCCACAGAAGAGCCCGAACCATTTTCCAAATCCTTCCAAACTCATAGGAAACCCTCATAATCCCATTTAAAATATTTATACCTAATATCCATTAATTCAAAAAAACATACATCCCTGAACTTTAGGTCATTTTTCCAAAAAAATCTCTTCGTCTCTAAATGAGACTCAACTAACAAGGTTTAAGGAAAAGGAAAACCCAAAAAAAAGAGGATCAATGAAAAAATCAAAGAGGGATTCACCTGGTAAAACATGGGATCTTACAATAATGAAAAACTTTCACTAATTTAATTATGTTTAAAAATATTCCTTTTTTTAAATTTAGTGGTGAATTTTAAAAAACATTTCTCAATTTAAGATTATGATTTTTTTTGAAAAAAATTGCTAAATTAATTTTTTTGTAGTGACTCTTGACCAAATCACCAAGATATATACAAGGGAAGTGGTAATAATACATTTAGTTACACTTCATATTTTATCTGATTGAGATATGAGGTTTACCATGAGGTTTTAGAGAACTATTCAGTAAGTTTTGGATATAGAAATGAGCTTTAGCACAACTTATCACCCTCAGATGGATGGTCAGTCTAAAAGGATTATTCAAACTTTAGTGGATATCCCAAGATCATGTTCAATGGATATCCAAGGATATTAGGACCAACACATTCCCCTAGTGGAGTTCAAATATTATAATAGCTTCTATTCTATCATTCAAATGTCACCTTTAAGGCTCTGTATAAGAAGAGGTGTTGGAATCCAACTTGATGGGATGAAGTTGGAGAGAATAATCTAATGATACTTTATCTTATCCAAGAATTGAGATATGTGGTTCAAACAATTCAGCATCATATGAAATTTACACAAATTTGACAGAAAAGTTATGAAGACAACCATCAAGGGGACTTGGAGTTTGAGGTCATAGATAAAGTGTTCCTTCATATATCATTATGGAAGAAATTAATGAAGTTTGAAAAGAAGGGAAAGCTTAGTCCTAGTCACATCAACCACTTTGAGATCCTCAGTCACATTAGAACGATGGCCTATCAACTAGAACTCCCACCCAACCTATATCATGTATATGATGTGTTCCTTATATCCCTGTTAAGGAAGTATATACCAGACCCCTCACATGTGTTAATTCAAATGGTGGTATCATTGGAAAATTATCTTTGATATGAGGATAAATTGTTGAAGATCTTATATCACAGATACAAAGTTCTACGAAACAAGACAACTCACCTGGTTAAAGTGTTGTGGTGGAACCAAAAGTTTGAGGATGCAACATGAGAACCAGAAGAGGTGATGAAACAGAAGTACCCTCATCTATTTTAGTGTATGAAATGAAAAGTTTTGAGGGTGAAATTTCTTAATGGTAGAATAATTCAACGAAACAAACTTTTATAAATGAAATTCCTTCTTTAAATGAGTAAAGCCTTATTAAGAAATTAAGTTATAGAAAAAATATACACTAATTTGGTTTTTTTGGATCATTATATGTGCCTTAAAAGTTAAAAGACTGTTATTCATATTAATCATTCATAATATATCCATTTTACAATGACCATTAATATTAGTATATCAAGGTTTATGATAAATTCTTTTTAACACAGGCAAAGGAAACGATGACCTCGAATAATAGGATTGTACCCTATGAAGCCCATTTATCAGAGCTTCTAAGGGAGATAGAATCAATGGTATTTTACCTTAGCTAATCCCAAACCTAGACTCAACAACTTATGAATGAGTAAAACCATTTATAGTATAAGTTAAAGCTCATCGAAATCATGACCCAAACCATGTTCGATGAACCACCCCATGAAAATATCACCATCGCACACCTTACCCTTAAGGAATTCACTAGTATAATAAAGGGATATGTAACTAGACCTTAAAAGTATGGATTTTTATATATTTTTTATTTTTAATAAAATAATTATTATATTTATCTTTTATTACTTGATAATGATTAAAAAACAGGTTTGGTAAAAAATAAATTTTGATACAATGAAACAAAAATCATATTTTTGGGATATATATAGTTTCAATCAAGAAACTATATTTTAATGAATTATTTTTTTGAAATAAATAATATTTAAATAAATTATTATTATTAAATAATATTTATTAAATATAAATTATAATATAATTTTACAAAGTCAAAAATAATTTTATAAGGGTCCGAAAACTGTTATTGTAAAAAAACCCATTATTTTTTTTATTAAATATATATTTTTGATTTAAAATTATAAATTATCACAATTAGAGAATTATTTGGATAAAATAAATATCATTTTTTAAATCATCATGAAAAAATTATCCAATAGTGATTTTTTCATAATTTTCAGAGACAGTCAAATTTTTGGGTCAAAATTAAATACTGTATAAATATATGGTGTGTATTATGACATCATAAAAGACCCAAAGTGATGTAATAAATGATATAAAGAGTATCAAAGACCAAAATTATTTTTTCCTTTAAAATAATGTGTTTTTTATGTTATTTTATTAATTTTATAAACCCCTAATAAATCCTTCAAAACCTGTATTATATTTTAATGTTTTAAAATTAATTCTTTATCAAAATGACTCACTTCCACATCTACAAGGGTATTATTTTAATGAGTCGGTTCTTATAATTATAAAATTATAAAAAACACCTATTTGGAATAAAACATGTGTAAAAACCTTGGTGAGGTTTGTGGTTTTGATTAATTTATCATATAGACTCCAAACCCTATGTTTGAAAATTAATAAAGAATTATCCTCTCATTTTCTATATAAACCCATACATTCTCGCATTCCTCTTCACTCAAAACTCTTGGAACATGAAATTACTCTTCCATTACCTAGTCCTCAAAAGGTTCCCCTAATATCTTTAGAACCTCCTCCCAAGCTTTTTGAAGTGAGCTCTCAAGGTAAGGGATCCGATCCTTTTCCTTTTTATTCAAGCACCTTCTTTATATGATGGATTTTTATTTCCAATTGTTCAAGTTGTGATATGATTTTACAAATCCCTATTAATTTTTTTACAATTAAAAATTAATTAGAGACCTCTTTCTCTCTCATTCACCCAATCTATAAACCTTTTTATACACCTATTATACTACCAAAATTATCCTATGATTTTCCATGCCTATCCTTCATTTATTGGGTATTTACATGTATGTAACCCAAAATCCTTAATCATGCGGTTAAAATTTATGAAATATATCCTTATTTTTTATGATCTATGTGGAACACTTATGAATGTACATGATATGAAAGTTATGGGTGGGCTCAAAATTATATAGCCCTCCAATGCATTGGGTAATGTTTTAATCTCATTATATTCTATGTATGGTGTATAAGAGGTTATCCTAAGCACAATATGTTATGTTTTATTAATTTTTATCCATTAATTATGTTTATGATTCCATATTTTATGTTTTTTCCACATTCCCATGTTTCCTCTATATTATCATGTTATATCACGCCTCATTGTTCAAGATTATGATTCTCACCCCACTTACGTTATATTGATATGCCTCTTAGATCACATGTACTTATTTACCTTATGTTCTGATTTTTTATTCCCTTACTGGGATTTATAGCTCACCCCTTTCTTATGTACATCCCCAGGTTATCCTGAGCAGTTTTAGAAGAATGATGGAATTTTAGGATCATGTTAAGGATCTTTTCCATAATGTCATTGTATTCATGCTACAAGTTATTATGCTTTGTAACTAATTTCACAAAGACACTAGTCTTCATGATATTTTCTGATTGTATTATGTATACCTTTATGTATTAAATCTTGAAATAGAGTTTATTAAAGTTTTGGGTTGTCATATTAAATCTTGTTAATTTGAGTTGGGATTGAGGCCTAATATCAGATCAAATATTATTATCTTATGTCTGTCAATGTATACTAAGGTGGTCAATAAGGAGATGATGAATGAGAACGATATGTCAGAACAAATTTTTATGAGGGGTGCTACCATTTTTTTCATGAGTATTTTAGATATCCTTATCTAGATAGAAAAGTAATCATGAGTAACCATAGAGGGGTAGTAGTGGGTGTGTTCACTAAGCCACTAACTGCACTTATTCTCACAAATTAGGGGGGAAAACCTATTGTATGATTCTAGTTTAGGAGGTATGGAAATTTTATGCCCAATTTACCAGATTCACTTGTGACTTTCTTCTAGTGTGGTTGAATTGGTAATCTTAAGTTTTTCCTATAAACATTATCCTTAGAGTGGTAAGGTTATGTCTTCTTATTCTAAAAGATCCCTAGTGTAATTTAACACATCAAAGGGGGTAAGGTATCATTCTAATAGGTGATAGTAATGAAGTTAGAAAAAGGGAAAACCATATCCTAGAAGAAAATATAATTATAGGTAATGTAATATGGACACAAAGAATCATATGTTTGTCCAACTACTATTAGAGAAACTATATTTAATGATTCTTCCATGGTATGAAATTTGTTTGGTACAAGTTCATTACATTCATTAATCTCTTCTAAAGTGATCAATTCATTGGGATTTAAACATTAAATCATTCCTTATATGATGAATATCACTACTCCTTTAGGTAAGAGTAAAGAGTAGTATTTTAAGTACCCTTTGTTCCAAGTGATAATTGAAAATGTAAAAATTATATGGGATTTTATTATTCTTAAAATGGATATATTTGATCTTAACTTTAGAATGGACTAGATTATCATCTCTAAAACCTGAATTAATTTTTTTTTTCATTAGAAGGTTTTGTTCTTATCCCCCAACGAAAACACTCACATCTTACAGGATGAGTGAGATGAAAGATCGGGTAGAGTAGGACCTCTTCTCCTTGATATTGGATTTATCTCATGTTCAATATCTATTTTACTCTTGGATTTTGTTGAAGAGATTATGGTTATTAGCTACCAATGGTCATGGATAGGTATACCATGGTATTTTCTAATTATTTATTTTAATCGACACTGAAGAGAGAGAGGTTTAATAAATTATCAATATAATTTTAGGGAAAAGTACTATATTCTTACCATAATATTGAATGGATCTAGCCAATATGAAAGAATTAATTTCTAAAATTGAATATATTTAAAGAAAAGGTATTATACACCCCAACATGTCACCATGGGTGACACCATTTCTTTTTGAAAAAAAAGGCAGATGAACGAGTTTATAGGACCCAAAAATCTCATTAGATTGTTACAATTTCTTCCCACTACTTTATGGAAATAGGATGGAGTGTTTTTGAACTTTTTGATTGGATTTCCTCAATCTGGTTATTGATCATTTGACAAAATCAAATAATTTCCTTCTGATCAAAGAGAGAACAAAGTTGGAATATCTTGGGAACTTCTTTGTTTAAAATAACATAAAGCTTCATGGAGTGCCATCTTATATTTTTCTAACCAAGAACCATGATTTAATTGTCTATTCTGTAAGGGTATTTAAGAAGTGATGGGTTCTCAGCTGAATTTGATCATAGTGTATCACCAAAAAATGGATGGTCAAACTAAGTAATCAATTTAAATTATTTAGGATATTCTCTAGGAATATGTTCTTGACTTTGGAGGTTAGTGGGAGAGTACCCTATAATTAAATAAATTCTCATATAGTAATTTTTATCAATCATCATCCAAGATGGATTCATTTAAGGCTCTTTATTTTTGACCATGATGATCCCCTATTATTTTGGTTGAAGTAGGTGAATGCTCTCTATTAGTATTGATCATTATTTAAGAGATGATGACCAAAGTCCAATTGATTTTTAAAATATTAGAAATTACTTTAATTAATTAAACATCATATTTTGATTGAAATAATCATCCTTTGTAGTTTTTAGATGGTGATTGGGTGTTTCACAAAGTCTCTCCTTTTCCAGGACACCAAATAGTAGAGAAGTAGGGAAATCTTCTTCTATGGAATATCAGACCATTTGAAATTATTGAACATCTTATGATGGTGGAATACTAGTTATCCCTATTATCATAGTTTATTCCCATTAATGATGTGTTTTATTTATCCATGTTGAGTAAATTTTTTTACCTTATACACTTTCTATCCATAGTTTTGAAAATCAAAACACACTTTCTTAAAAACTTTGTTTTACTAACATTATATTTCCCAAGTATTTTAGGATGTTTTTGTAGATTTTTTTTATTATACCGGACATAGAAATATTCCTGAATCGATGAATATAAACTTTTTACACTATGTCTTTTCCATCAGATTGACTAAGTCTTATCCATAGGACTGACTAATTCTATTCCATTGAAATGACTAAGTCTGACCTATTAGATTGAAAACTTCCAGTCCAACAGATTAAATAAGTATAGTCTATTAGATTAATAAATTATAGTCTATTGGACTATCCAAGTTTGATCAATTTAATAAATTTTGTTTTTATCCATCAGAATAAACATAATTTATTCCATTGGAATAATAAATTTTATAATCGGATGATCAGAATTATTCCCAATAGAAAGAATCCTTATATAGTATTGTGATGATGCTATAAAAATTAAATTGGATGAATATGTATAGAACATGTTGAGATTTTAAGATAGATTTCATTCAAGGATGTTTCTACAAACTTAAAAAATTAGGGAATATAATCATTGGAGTTGTGTCTATAAATATACGTGTATTCACGGAGGTGGGTGTTGATGCTTTTGTGACTCAACCCACATAAAGCTTACTCTACTGTAACATGCTATTACTCTTGATTTGTAAATATTCAGAGTGCTTTTTCTAAGTAATACATTTGTATTAATTGTATATGATTTGGTTTTAGATCGAGGGATTCTAGGGATAGTAAGATTGCTGATTTTAATCTGGATGATCGAGGGATTCTGGGGCTAGGAAGATAGAGATTCTGATATTTGTGATTGAGATATTTATTCTTAAATAAACACAAACCTTATAATTTGGTTAAAACTTTGGATAACTTAAGTATATATTACTCACTTATTTTATACTAAATGTTAAAGTGTTCTTATTTTTTTATAAATTTTTAGTTAGTTTTACTTTATAACTTTGTAAAATTTCATTTTTCTTGTTTCTAAAAGTTTATTATTTCTTCTATGAATTTATTTATAAAGTTATATATTTATTAACTTTACTAAAATCTTATATATCAGAATACTTATGTGTTCTATTAATAAACTCTGAAGATAAGATTATATCTATGTTTGATAAATCTTAATTAAGAGGTTTGGGTTCTTAGTTAGTTTAAGTTTTGAAATTAAAATTCACCCCCTATTGTATCCATTGATACACTCTTTGATCTTATAATTGGTATTAGATCATGTTATACTACTAAATTGATAGTTTTTACTTTTTTTTATTTTAATAATGTTTCTAAAGTTGTATAATTTTTTTTATAAACTATTGTTTATAGGTTTTGTATAAACTATTTTACACTAATGTGTATTTTTTAGAAAGAGTATTTTTCTTATTTACAAATATTTATGGTTTAAATGTAATAACTCTTGATAATATTAATCCTAGAATACCACTGATTTTTTATGGGGATGATTATGAATATTGGAGTTATTAAATGAAAACCTTTGTTATTAAAACAGGATTAGATAACTTTGTTTTGCTTAATAGGAATTATCAAACACCTGAGAAATACATTTCTAAATTTAAAAATCAAGGTAAGTTTGAATTTCAATGGAATTTTCATGTAAGTAATATTTTGTTTTGTTCTATAATAAGGAATGTCTATAGTTAAATTTATTCTTGTGAATCCATGAATGGTATTTGGAAGAATTTGGGGATTACTCATTTTGATACTTTTAAAGTTATAAAAACTAGAAGAGCAATTCTTAGAGATGATTATCAAGTATTTGATTTCTTACATAGAGAATCTTTTTCTAAGATTCATCAGATATTCCTGATAATTGTTAATATTTTACAGTCTATGGGTGATAAAGATCTTAAATATGGGGTTTTAGTTTAAATGATCATTGAAATTATGCTAGGAGAGTGGGGTTCCAATATAAAATATCTTGATGATACAAATAAGATTACTATGTTGATTATAGATGATTTTATTGGTTCTATTATTTATTATGAAGGAAGATTGAAAATAGATGATGAAAAAGAAAAAATTAAAAAAAGTATCTTTTGGTTTTACTTCAGCTATTGCTAAGCAACTAAGATTTGTAGAGAAATTTTATAAGTCTTCAAAAAAAGAGAGTTCAAGTTGAAACATAGAGAATTTCTTTCGAATAATCATAGAATGAGTTATCCAATATTTCTAATAGAATGAAAAATATTTTTGGGAAGAATGATTTTAGATATAATTATAAGAACAATTTTAAGGATAAAGGTGAGAAAAATGATTCTTATGAAATGATATGTTATGAGTGTAAGAAGCCTGTTCTTTTAAGCCCAGATTGTCCCAAGCATAAGAGAAAATATTATAAGGATAATTTTTTGAGAGTAATTCTAAGAAGTTCTACACCCATAAGGGTAAGAAAATTTTGAAACTATCAAATACTTGGAGTTCTAGTAGAGGTGATATTTCTTCAGCTAATTCATTAGATAGTGAAAGTGGGGATCTGAAGAATACTGGTTTCTTTGATGAAATTACAAATAATAATTATTACTTTATAGACAAGTTATCTATTGAAACCATAACTAATATTACTTTGAATGATAATTATCATGATAATAAAGTTTATAATAATTCTATATCTTCAGATTAGGAATCTACTTCATCTGAATAGAATAATACTTTACCTATCTTTGGGGAAGTTTCAAGATTTACCAAAATTGTAAAAAAGAAAAATTGAAAAATTTCTAAAAACATTTATGCTACCGAGGAAAAAATTTCTAAATAAAATTGAAGAATATCTATGCTTACTAATGAAATTTATAATATTTTAAAATAGTTAGATAAATATAATCTTGATAAAACTAATTTTTAAAGAGTTAGAAAAACTCAATTCTAGTACATCTTCTATTGTGGATAAAAAATAAGTTTCGAAACTAAATTCTGAAATTTCAAGTCTAAAAAATTACTATCAAAATTTAATACCGATGAATAAATTTTTGATAAAATGTACAGATAGATAAAACCTCATAGGGATGTGTCTGGAATGGGTTTTACTAATAATAAATAAAATTTTCAAAATTACTATTTTGCTCTAAAAAGTGCCCCATTATGTATGAAATTTAAAAGTGGAGGATATGGAAGGAATATATGTTCTTTAAATAAAGGAAGATATTTAGGCTTTAAAAAAGCTTATTTTTCTAAAGAATTGTCAACTTTTCAATATATTAAAGTTAGATATATGTGGATTTCAATTTTTTTTCTAATAATGCTAGACCCAAGCAGGTTTAGGTTCCAAAATAATAATCTTATTACTTTCAAGAAAATAATAAGTGTACCAACAACAATAACATTTGGTACATGGATAGTGGATGTTCCAAGCATATGACCGAGAATAAGGATTTCTTCAAGAATATTATTAAAATTAAAGGTTGAAAAGTTACCTTTAGTTACAATGATCAAGGAAAAATTATTGGAATTGGTAATATTATTCTAATTGGTAAAGTTTTGATTTAAAATGTTTTATTTTTTATAGGTATTAAGAATAAAATTATTAGCATAATTAAATTATGTGATAAGGGTTAACTTATGAACATTAGAAATGATAAATGTACTATTCACAATTCAAAATATAATTTTTTTCTTTATACCAATAGGTATGAGAATGTTTGCACACTTAACTTAGAAGATATTAGGATCCAAGATCTACCTTGTCTTAGTACAATGGAAGATCAATATTGATTATGGAATAGAATATTATGAAACTCTAATGTTATACCTTTACCTAAAATCTCTAAAAAAGTACTTGTCAAAGATCTACTAGATCTTAAGTTTGATTCTTATAAAGTTTGTGATCCATATAAATTTGGAAAGAAACATATGTATAGTTTTAAATGTATTAGTGAAGTCTCAAATTCTGATGATTTATAGTTAGTTCACATAGATTTATTTGATACTAAACAAACTTTAAGTATTGGTGGAAAATTCTTTGTATATGTTTTAGTTGATGATTACACTAGATAGACACAATTCTATTTTATAGAAAAAAGTTTTAAGCCATTTTTTGTTTTAATTTTTTTAGTCCGTATTAAAAATGAGAAAAATCTACCCTTGATAACTATTTTTATAGATCATGGTGGGGAGTTTGTAAATTATGATTTCGAAACATTTTATCGTAAAAAAGGTATTGTTCATAACTTGTCAACACCAAGAAATCCACAGAAAAATGGTGTAGTTGAAAGAAGAAATAGAATTATTCCGGAGATTTGATTTGAGTTGGAATTTTTGACATTTATTGTACGTTATTCATTGAAAATACCCCAATTATAATTCAATTTCTAGGTAAATAGTGATTTTTATTGATTATCAAAAATTAAAACTTAGTTGGAAATTAGATTTAAATGGGGTGTTTATTGATATATTCATCTTTTGATATAAATTTTGAATCCATGCTAAATTATAAAGTAAATTTTAATTTTTGAAAAATACCGCACTAAGAAAAATGTGAATCCTTTTGTTCTACAGGTTGAAAAATTACAAATTCTGAAAGTGAACATTCCATACATGGTCACTATGCTAAACTTGAGTACTAACCATGTACTACCACCTACATTAAGAACCTACTGTGACATGGTAGGTATGGTGACCATGACTTTAATTTACTGTGAGTACTACTCGCAGCCACTTTACAACCTTACCGCACACCATTCTCATGGTAGGTATACCTACCATGAGAACCATCATCAAATCGTGCATGCTCAAAAATTATTAAAAGTTAAATATAGATAACCACATAAAGAAAAATTATTGACTATGTAACCCCTTTCATGATAGGTATACCTACTATAATACCCCTTTTCAACACCATCTCATGGTCAACATACTGACTATCTCCTTTACGGTAGGCATACTTACCATGATCATTTCCCACCTCTTCCAACCACACCCCTACCTCTCAAGCCTCTATAATACAATCAATAGACCCCAATAATCCACTTACCCTAAAGAAAAAAAACCTATATATTGAAGAATGAAAATGATCCAGAAGCTGTACACTACTACATATGTTTCCAACACCACTCATCTGCCACAAACTTATGGAAAATTAGGGTTCCACTTACCCTATCGGTGCCAACATATGCTTCCACCCATGGATTTGGGAAGAATATTGAGTGAATCTACCTCACTAGTAGAATTATAGTAGTATTTTGATCCAATCTGAGCTCTGCATTGATTAAGGATAAGATCTTGACAAATATTCCATGAGTGAAGATTCCCTACCTACACAACATCTGAGGGAGCTTTGATATTCCACTCAGTTGCAAAGGAGATCACTTTCATCCGACACCAGAGCTGTGTGATGAAGAACCAAGCTCCCAAGAGAATATGAAGGAAATGTGGGAGTGACATCAAACTAAATTCCACACTATCTGAAGATTTTGAGAAGTTAAGTTCACTATTAAATATATCCATTAGCGGGTGTAAGTTTCAAATATGATATACTGGTAATGTATGACATCTCATGGGTAAAAAAAATAATTCCTTGGTGATAAAAAATAGTGAGTCTCATTAAATAAATCCCAATCCCATTTTCCCTTAGAACATAATAAAGACACACACTATGCTTTGAATCACCAAAACACTCCACTTTAAAAATGAAAATGGGTTGGATCATGGGAGGAGAATAATGCCTTACAAAAATTCATCAAGACCCTTCATTTTGGACGCATGTAAACTATCCAGAAGAAAATAAAATTACACTATGATAAAAGAAGAAATTCTTGAATTCTATGAAGAAGAATATACCCCTCACATAGAGGAAAGCATGCTCATATATCTAAGAGTTCTTATCTAAAAGGAATTCACTATGATGAAAGAAACTAAGGGAAGAAATCACTCTAGGAGGGGAATATTCACGCATTGTTGGCCACTAATCTCATTTTATTATCATTTATTATTAAACCTATAATTATGGCACACTAGGATATTTATGGACACACTAAGAAGAATTCCCTTATACCCCCTATTGATGAATTTTGACCATTCAATGTTGTTATTAACTTCTATGTGAATCTTGATGGTTTTAATTAGTATAGGTTTCTTTTGATTTTATATTTTAATTTCTTATGTTTAATATCGTTATTGCACACACAATATATTTGGATTTAATTCACTGCATGTGATAACAAGCAGTGGGGGAATTCAAGGGTGAATATAGGTATCCACTCACTAGGATAGAAAAAGTTAGGAAATATAGTGATCATTTTATTTCCCTATTTTAACTAAAATATAAGTAATCATTGGGATTCAATTAATGAGAGGATGAATAGTAACCAATTTAATAATGATTCAATAGAAGAATGAGGGAATGATACAAGGTTTGACCACTAATTCTTAAATTGACTTTAAAACCTTCCAATTTAACTTACTATTTCTTTCAAATTGATCTAAAAAATAATATTTCCAAACACACACAACACTATATTCTTCAAAGACAATTCAACTCCCATTTTTACTATATTTTTCTCAAGTTCAATTTTTTTTTTCTGAGAGGCCCATGATAGGATCACATCAAATATGGACCCATTTCTTGGTAGGCTAGTGTTTTGTTTAAATTTTTTTAAATTTTTTTTCAAATGACTAGATAAATTTCTTCCAACCTCACTGGTTTAGATCTAGAGGTTGAAATAACTTTACTAGAAAGACTTAGAACTCTAAAGAACACAAAAAAAGAGGAAATACAGTTTGTCACTATTCCCTTGGTTAATTCTACCTCTTTAGTTTCCTTCTCCTCAAAATCAAAAATAGTAAGTGAAAAAATGGAAGCTAATATAACTCAACTTAATAGGAATTTGAGAGAAATGTACACACAAAATTTTAATATTAACAACCAAAAATTAATATTAAATGATCAATAATACTATAAAATCAAAATTGGAATGATAGGAACACTCCTTAAGTTTCATATATGATCTAGTGAAGACCCCATTGGAACTTAGGATTGTTAAAGAAGTTTGAAATGGATTCAAAACTAGAGTAGTCACTGAGTCTAAAATCAGATGGAAGGCTTTCATCTTCTCACTTAAAGGGGAAAAAAAGGAGAGGATATAAAATATGTAGCCTAGAGAATTAAGATAATTGGAGGATCTATAGAAGACCTTCCTCTAGATATTATTTCCTGCTTTAAGGAGTGCTCAACTTCGAAAGGAAATTTATAGAATCAAATAGGAAACTGAAGAGAATCTTTATGAGTTTTGGGAGATATTAAAAAAATTAAACACATCCTACCCACACCATCCATGTGAAGAGTATCAATTATTTGTATTCTTATAATAAGGATTAATATAAAATGATAGGAACCTATATGATACTTTTTTATAAGGATCACTAATTGATAAGTCACTAGTTGAAGTTAGAGAGATGATTGAAAGAATATCCCAAAATTCCCAACAATTTCATACAATAACTACAACAAGAGGTGTACATGAGGTAAAAAGTTCCAACTCACCTTTATTAGAAAATAAAATTAAGGAACTAACTTATCTTATGAGATATCTATCAGTGAAAAAAGTAGAGGAATCATCATCTATCACACCCCTAATGGCCTGCTAGCTGTGCTATTCTTATGATCATTTCACCATCGAAGTCCCTCATGTTCAAGGAACTGAAATTTGTGATAAAATGTTTCAAAGGAAATTCTAGAACCAACTAAGTAGGAAATAACAATTCAAAGAGTTTTTCAAAAACCAATTTAGAACTGGAAGCCAACAGAATCAGAGTCCACCATTCTATAAAGCATTCCAACAGGCTATTCATCAATATTTCCAACCCTATCCATTATAAAGATATAATTTATAATCCTCTACAAGATACCAGCAAGGACAACCACAAGAAACTTCTATGAAGAACATGATGCGATAGGTAATAGAATCTCAAAATAGTCAATATACCACTATCACCAATCATGGATCAAAGTTAAAGGAATTAAAAGGACAATTCAAACAGATCACGACTACCCACAATAATATAGTAAATCAAGGATCAAGTAAGTTTCTTACTCATACAATTCTAAACCCTAATGTAAATGTTAGTGCTATTACATTAATGATTGAAAAAATAGAATACAATAAAGGATCACCCCAGGAAATTGAAGCTCAAAGTGAATAGTGGAAAGCATATGAAGAATCCGCCTAAGAAAAAGAACTTGTGGAGGGGGAAGTAAAGGAACCATAAAAATAAAAAATAAAAACCATGGAAGATCCATAATAATACCCACCTTCCTTACCCACAAGGTTGTAAGAACCTAAGAAAAACCATGTAAGAGTCACTATAACAATAGATTCTAGAAGTCTTCTAAAAAGTAGAGATCAATATCCCCCTTCTAGAATCCGTTCACCTGATTCCAAGGTATAAAAAATCCATTAAATAAATATAAACCATTAGAATTAGATTATGATTAAATGAAGAGTTAAGGTTAGGTAAGATTTTTTCTTCCCTTATTACCCCTCAAATAACCCAAAAAATGATAAGATCTTGGTACTTTTTCTATTTACTACGGAATTGGTAAGCTCATTTTTTTTCAATGTATTTTGTGACTTGAGATATTCAATTAGTGTAATTAATCATTCAATTTATTCTTATTTAGATATGAGAGAACTTAAACCCACTCATGTGGTTGTATAAAATTCCAATAGATCCACTGATTACCTGGTAGGTGTCCTTGATGATGTCCTGGTAAGTGTACAAGGGCACCCATTCCCTGTTAATTTTTACATCCTAAACATGGAAGAAGGAAAAGGTAACAATTTTCCCCATCATCTTAGGTAAAAAATTTCTAAAAATGGAAAAAAATAATCATTGTTAACAAAGGAACCCTCACCATAACATTTAGTGAAGAAAAAACTGATTTTAATATACCAAACTCAATGAAATACCCACATGAGGAAAAAAATATTTTTACTATAACCCATTTTGAAGTGTCCTGTTTTTCAAAAAATGAGAATGAAAGTTTGGATGGTGGAATTTTATTTTGGCTTTGAAACCTCAATATTTTTCTACTGAAAATGATTTTGAAAATAAGTTTATTCTGGAGGATATTTTAAGTATTGAATTTTTTAAGGGAATTGATGATAATTATTCATAGAATTTAGTCAAAGTTTCTACTATCACATCTATCTTACCTGTGCAAGATATAAGAAATAACATAATCTATTGAGATTAAGTGTAGAATCAACCAAGATGAAAATGAAAATAAGCTAAAGTTTGGAAATTATGGAAAACCAAAGAAGACACAAAATATAGAGCTGAAAAAATAAGGACCAGAATCCCAAATGAATAACCTGCTGTGAAAAGAGAGAACCAAATTTTTCCATGATATAATCACTTAAAATAAAGATTTTTAAATTGGAGAAAAAGTGCTGCTTCACTCTTGAATGAGGATACTAATGCTTGGTAAGAATTGTTCTAAGTGTACTGGACCTATTATAGTAACTAACATTATTCCATATAGTGTAGTAAAAATCAAGGGATTGGATTCTCAAAACCCCTTCAAGGTGAAGGGAAATATGTTGAAGTATTTCTATGAAGATACAAGGAAAGTGTCCATAGAGGAGTCCAAACTCCTCCATGCTTACATCAACTGAAGGAAGCCAGGTTGTCTCTTTCATCCTCATTTGTCTCTATATTCATTATTTCATTGACCTTAATAAAAAATATGCATGATTAACTTTATTATAATAGTGTATAGACTAAGTATGGGGGAGTGGGACAATTTAGTTTTAGGTTAAAGTATCATTTCTTTTTTTCTTTACATAAAAAATAATAAAAAATAATAATAATATATATATATACTTAAAAAAAATTCAATTCTATTTTAATAAGATGTACATAGTTTTTTAGGTTTTTATTTCAGATTTTAGAGAACCTAGAGTGTAAATAAATAAATTACAAAAGAATTGGTTAAAAATAAAATGTATATATATATATATATATAAACAAAAATGTTTTCCTATTTGAAAATAACTCTTTTGTACAATTTCTATTTTTATTTTTCAGAATTTTTAAACTTCATTTATGTCCTTCATAATTTGAAAATACTAATTTCATAGTTGAGTAATTAATTGATTTTGAAATTTTTAGACTTAAATGATTTTTGAGTGGAAAATTTCACTAATTTTCGGGAAGTTTGGTCTTAGAAATATTAGATGGAGTGTGAATAAAAATATTTTTATGGAATAAATTTTATGACTTAAATTCATTATAATTGTGAAAATAATCTGAGGTAACATGACCTCTATGAGAAAGAAAAAGTTAGGTATCCAACTTAAATGAAAATGATATAAGTCCTTTGAACCTGGAATAAAAATGGGAAATTGGGATCCCATAGAGAGCCTTCGAGACAAGGTCACTAGTTGAATTTATGTAATTAAATAAATCCATTTTCAATCTAAATAAGTGTTATACATAGTTCTTTTCAAAACATTATGGATGGGAAAAAGGTTAAAATGAGCCTTGCTAAAAATGAGTTTATTTAGGTGAGGGTAATATTGAACCCATAAAGGTGGGAAATTGACTTATAACACATACATTTAAGTTGTGTCAATAATTTAGAAAATCAAAATTTGGTTTGAGGAAACTTAGGAAAGAGGGAATAGTGGAAGTGATTTTTATTAAAACTTTTATTCCACTTAAATATAATTCGATCCACTCCTGAACTAAAACTTTGATTTAATTGAATTGAGGTAGTGGTTTGATTCACACATGAGGCATGGTAATTTTCATAATGGACCAAGTCTCTGTTTATTTCTTCTTTAGTTGGTAAATTTAGATATAGGCAGGATGAATTTATTTTTATTTTTATTTTTGAATAAATTGAACTTTATTAATAATATTTCCTAGGAGTGTGATAGTTTAAGTGTGGGGGATTTATGTGAGTTGTAATTTTTGACATTTATGGTCCATTATTCATTGAAAATACCCCAATTATAATTCAATTCTCAAGTAAATTGTGGTTTTCATTGACTATATAAAGTTAAAACTTAGTAAGAAATTGGATTTAAATATGGTGTTTATTTATATATTATTATTTTGATATAAATTATGAATCCATTATGAATTATAAAGTAAATTTTTATTGTATAAAAATACTAAAATAAGAAAAAATGTGAATGTTTTGTTATATAGGTGAAAAATCACAGAGTCCGGAAGCGACCATGCCATACATGGTCACTATGCTAACCTTGGGTACTGACTATGCACTACCCTCTACATTGAGAACCTAATGTGACATGGTAGGTATGGAGACCATTCATTCAAATTACCATGATCACTACTCATGATTACAGTAAAACCTTAACATACCCCATTCTCATGGTAGGTATACCTACCACACACACCATCAGCTGACCATGCATGCTCAAAAATTCTGAAAAAGAAGAAAAAACTGACCACATGATGAAAACTTATTGACGATGAAACCCCTTTTATAGTAGGCATACATACCATAATCCCCATTTTCAACACCATATAATATTCAACATACTAACTATGTCCTTCATAGTAGACATGCTTATCATGAGCATTTACCACCTCTAACTACCATACCCCTGCTTCTTAAGCTACCATATGACCATCAACAAAACCTAAGCCTCCACTTCCCCTGAAGTACAAGAACCCTATCGACTAAATCTTTAAGATGATCTAGATGATGGGTGATTATCCATATGTTTCCACCACCACTCTTCTGCCACCGCCTCAAGGAAAAGAAGAGTGCCACTTGTCTTGCTGGAGCCACCTTCTATTGTCACCCATGGATTTGGGACCACGATGGAGTTAAGTCACCTCACCAGGAGAATTATATTAGTACTATGATCTAATTCAATCTCTAAATTGACTAAAGATGATATCTATCTGAATTATCTATGAGTTAATCCACCCTTCCTATAGACCCTATAAGGGATCTTTAATATTCCACTCTATTGTGAAGAATATCGCTGCTTGCTGACTCCAGAGTCGTGTGATGAAGGAACAAGATTGTAAGAAACTGATTTTTATCTCAGGTATGTATTCTTTTAAATTTGGTCTAATTATTTATTATAGACCTAATATGGATGATTTATGAGGTTATAAAGGATATGAGGGTGTCTGGGGATTTTTTTGAGCTCTAAACCCTAATCAGTGGAGAAAATCACTGGGCCACACGGTTAGTAGAAACTATGTGACCCAACCTGCATGGTCTCTCCAAACTATGCAGTGCTGGAAAATGGGGGTGAAGCAAACCATTTGGTTTTCCCTAATCACATGAAAAGGGCTGCAAACCTATGAAAAATGTATGCAATTTTTAGTAGAGTATATTCATATGGTTGTCACACAGTTTCCCTAACCGTGTGGCCTAACCGTGAAACCCAGCTATTTCGTGTAAAATGAAAAATTTCCCCTTAAATATATTTTAATTCAAAACCACCTCTCATTTCTCCACGAGCAGACAATTAAGGGATTCCTCTCCCTCTTTGATCTGTCAAACCCTCTTTGGATAGTTTTTGATCCTGAACTCCGATATAAAGTCCAATTCAAGTGTCATCAGTCTTGTTGGATGCACATCGGTAAGATATCAATTTCTTTTTAGCTGTTTTCTATTTGTCTTCCTCTTGACAGAGTTATCAAGGTTTAGTCTCATATAACCCATTTTAGGGTATTAATTAGTTGTTCATATTTATTCCGATCCAGGTCAAACTAAAGGCCGATATTGGATGAGGAGAGTTGTACGTGTAACACCCCGATATTTTGTGATTTTTTTGAATTAATTTTATCTTTTTGATATTTTGAATTTCACATGACACTGAATATATTGTGTGTTATATGAAAGCACTAAGTTTGGATTGAGTTTCAAAAAACACCAAGTTATGCTTGCACTTCATGAAACACTTATATTAGTTTTCATTATATGAAACACTATGTTTGGCTTATGTTACACACAATACCGATTCCATTCGATAACTTGGGTTACACACAATACCTAGTTTTACCAAACTACAATGTACTATTAGTAATATTATTAAAATATTATTATAGTTACCACCAAGCTGTTGGAATGAGAGTTATGAATAGGATTAATTAAATTATAAAAATATGGTTTAAAAATTTATATAAGATGAATTATTTGGTAACCAATTTACTAGAAATTAAAATAAAACCCTTTTGAAAATATAAGAAATATTTTTCCGGAAAAATATATTTATGCACTCAAATAAGTTTTAACTTAATAAATTAATTAAAAAACTTTTGATAAATGATTTTAATGATATATATATATTATATTTTATTTATTCAACTATTTAACATTCATATTATGTGTTTTCTAGACAAGAGATGAGAATAAATCCTATTTTATGAATAAAAAGATGTATTTTTCTAAAAGGCAATTTTACTGCTTTTAATGGTGAACCTATTTTAAATATAATTTTTTAAAATTTTATAATTTTTTTTAAAAAAAAATTGTTTTTAAAGTATAATATAAATATTTAATTTGGGTGTAATTTTCATATTTTTCAAAGAAGTTTCATTTTTTGATGAATAGTGAAAACACTGAATTTTAATTCAAAACTACTTTTTTGTCTAATTTATTTATATAGTTAAATTATGTTTTAATTTTTCTTTAAAATATAATTAGAATAATTATAAATCAATTAATACAATTGAGTTCATTATAACCAATTTAACATTAAAATTATATATAAAAACATTCCAAACTTTTGGACCTTTTCGCTTTAAAAACCCGCTGTCTCGTCCTGTTTATGGGATTAATTTTAAATTAATTTCTTCCAATTATGTGATTATAATTTAGAAAAATAGATTTAATATTTGAAATATGAATTATTTATAATTTATTATGAGGTAAAATTTATTTTTGACCAAAAATATTAGTGAAAGTAATTAAAATTAATTATAGTGATTTAGGTAAAAACAAGATTACTTAATGATTAAACTTTAATCTTAAGGGTCCAAATGTCCTAGACACTTGTAAAAAAGGAATTATATGGCCATATTTAGAAAAATTTACCTCTTGGATAAAAAATTGACAATTATTAGTGGCACATGATTTAAGGGAGACCTCTCAATAGTGTTTACCTTTTTATATATACAAGAATACCACCCCTCCCCCACTATAAAAGAAAACTCACCCCCTCACTTCCTAACACCTCTCAAGGAACTTTGGATTGTCCAAAAACTACCCAAATAAGATCCAAAATTCCCTCCTATAAACCTATAATACTACCTTTGGGCATAAATCAAAACAAGTAATCCCTTTGATGCAAACCAAAAGGAGTTACCCAAAGAAGAGGTAACATCCTTCCACAAGCTCTTTTGTTTTATTTTCATTATACACCCACTAAAATATTATGATTAAATGATTATATAATAAAATAATTATACTAAATACATTTATATTTTTTTATTCTATGTTTTTTACCTAAATCTACACACACTTCCACCAAATAGGTAACGAACTTACTGTTTGTGTGTACGAAGGACTACCGCCTCATGAAATGATGTCATTTATTTTTTCCTTTACCACCTATCATGGTTGAGAATCATGATGGAAATAATGTATTTATATGATATATATGATATTTATGATTCATTTATTCTTCTGTAATTATTATATAAAACATACTTTCATGCTTTTCATTTTGTGTAAAAATGATAACTTTGTTTGTGGACGTGTGGACTACCGCCTCCTCAAAGTGATGTGATTCACTCACACTATACATGTAAGGTATTAAGGATGGGTTTAGTAAAAATATATTATATATATGAAATAATAATTATACTAAAATTATTATATATATATATACATACATGTTTTTTATTTACTTTCTTTCTTTTGAATACGACGATAAAACATAAACATCGTTCATGCATACGTACGACCTACTCTCTCAATGAACGGTGTATTCCTATATATTTTATATATTATTATAGATATTTATATAATGAGCATATATAATATTTAAATCATGTTTTAAATTCATTAAATAATTTAATAATGATCTAAGTAATAAGATCAATAATAAAAAGTCAAAATATATATGGAAAACAAAGCAGATATTACCCGAAACGTAACATTAACACAAAGTTGTTAATAAATAGGTAATACAATGTAATAATGAAATAATATACAGTATTATATATAATAATATTAATATTTGGTATATTTATAATAAAATTATACTTATTATATAGGAGTTTTGAACATGTACAAAGAAAGTCAAGACTTAAGGTAAGAGTTTTCTCATCTCACTTTAATTTCTATGGGAATTATGATTCATTTACCACTCATTTATTTTGTTTGGTTAATATAATGACCATGAATGTAATATATATTTATTATAAATAAATTTATGGGTATTTAAATATCCATTTTATGATATTTCTTTCACGGGGTTTATGGTTCAAAAGTTACCAAATCAGTAAAGTAATTTTGTCACAATTTTTCTTATTTGAGACACACGACATGTTATGCACCTATATTTTTTTTCTATGAGGTGTATATAATAAAATTTTACATGTTATATCATGAATATACTTATTTTAATGATATTTTAAGCTTCATTTTATGTTATTATTTTCATAGTATTATGATTCAAAGTTACCAAAGTGGTAACAGTTTATTTCCAAAATCTCATCATTTATCAAGATTGTTTATGATTATGCTTCCATTGATGAAATATTATTATCCATATCTAAATAAATCTCATTATTTCTCTTATAATTTTGTTATCCATGACATCTCCATGAATTGGTAAAATTTTTCCACTCTTTATTTCTTAAGATAGTTAAGAAAGTGTTTTTAAGAAAATATGACTTTATTTATTTCTTTAGTCAAATATTTGTTTTATTCACAAAACTGTGTTTTCTAAAAATGTTTTCAAAAATGTTTTAGCATGATGTGTAAAATTAATTTTTATCCATGTTTTACATTTTTAATAAAAAAATTATTTTAAAAGGAATCTCCTTGTCATTTTCTAATCAATGCGATTTTCTAAAATTTTCACGATGAAAAAGGAATGTTCGGTATGTATAGATTTACCCTCAATAATTACCATAATTTCTTTGACGTTTAATTTTAAATTTTATAAGGTTATATTTAGATAATTGTTTTCCTAATATTCTGGATTTTTTTTTGTTTTAAAGTGTTTTTCAGAGAAAAAGTTTTCAAAAATATTTTATGTTTAAAAAGTTTTTTAAATGATTTTAAAAATGCCTTTATATGTTTTCAAATCTATTTTAAAAAATGGTTTTCAATTTTTTTTGATAATTATTTACAATTCATCAAATTATTTTCAAATAAACAGGTTTTCAAAATTTTTTCAAGCTTACTTTATAAGTTTTCAAAGCTATTTTCAAAGAAAAATGTTTTCAAAATATGTTAAAAAAAGAGTTTTTCAAAGAATAAATATTTACCTCAAGAAATGTTTAAAATTAAATTGAAAATATTTCTTTATAAGAAATGGATTTTTGAAATGGTTTCATGAAAGGTATTTTCAAATAAAGGCTATTTTCCCTTAATTTTTTTATAATTGTTCTTCAAAAATCCTTCTTCATCTATGATGAAATCCTTAGTTTATGATTTACTAGGGATATGATCCAAGGACACCATTATTATTATTTATTTTAATGGTTTATGTTTTAGATGACACATTGTTTATGAGACATGTTTCTCTTCCATGTGTTATTATAGGATAAAACATTTATGAAACCCACTTCATTTCATGGGTTATTATAGAATGAAATTATTATGAAACCTATCTATTTTCCATAGGTTATAATATGATGAAATGTTTATGTTACCCATTTCATTTCATGAGTTATTATATGATTTTTATGAAACCTATCTATTTTTATGGGTCATGATGTGATGAATTTTTTATAATCTCATGGAATATGTATGTAAGATTTCATTACGTGATGGGTGAGTCAAATATCTCCCTCCAATTCATTAGGTAATGATTTATATCTCATGGTATAATTATTGGAAACAAGTTGAAAAGCTTGATCTACAATGGAAAACAAGTGTGTCCTAATCCACAAAGGGAAATAGGTGTGTCCTGATTCAAAATGGGAAATAGGTTTGCCTTGATCCAAAATGGGAAACATTCGTGTCCTGATCCACTATGGGAAATAGATTTTTCTTGATCCAAAAAGGATAAACAAGTGTGTCTTGATCCACTATGTTGATGGTCTTGGTAGTTAACCTTGACACATGAAATGTTTTTATGTAGTTTTAATGGTTCCACACTTATATGACATGAGTTTATAGTTTATGATTGATTTATGATGATTTATAAAACTTATGATTCATATATTATGAATTGAAAATATTTATGCCATGTCTCATGATTATGATCTTTGATATGAAGGGTATGACATTCAAATGTTATAGTTATGTTCTCCTACCCTTATGTTCATTTTATTCTTATGTATCTCCATTATCAACCCTTACCAAGAATTTGAGCTCGCCCCTTTCTCATGTTTCCTTTACCTAGGATATGAATAAATGTTTTAATTAGGAGTAATAAAGGGTAATATATTTAAGGGATATGTTTAAGATCTTTTACCAAATTGAAGAATGTGTTCCAAGTTTCCAAAGACACTAAACTATTATGGTCCTCAAGCATGTAATTTTTTAATATACTGAATATTAATATAAAATGATGTAATACCCATGTATGTTAAGCTTGGGTAACTATAATTGGTATCAAAGGAAAGGTTTAGTCAATATTTGGAACCAGGATGGGAAAAATCTAGTGAGATCCCATAGTATATTTCTAAGGATATGTCTAGGGATGTATCTAAGGATAAGCCTAAGGTGTTATAGATTAAAGGATTATGTGTTATGACTTAGAAATCATATAAGTAATTTTTCATGATTATGTGGTTTTATTCTACGATAAGTGATGCTCATGCTATGATTTCCAATTTTAATCAATGGATGGAACCCAAAGGAACTGTATCAATGATGAATGCAATGGAGAATGAGATTATTTCCCTATAGAGTAAGCAAATGATTTAGGAGTTGGAATTAAAATTCTTGTTGATATGCTTCAACAAATTTCCAAAGATATGAATAATATTGAACTTTAAAATGAGAAAAGGAGGAAACATAATTTTGTTTATTCCTTCATGATAAAACATCCACCATATTTTAGTTTTTCCACTGCTCCACTAGTTGATGATCAATGGATTAATACCAATGAGAAGATATTTTCCATTCTCCACTTCTCAAATAATGAAAATGTCATTTTATCTTCTTATTGTTTGGAAGGTGAAGTAAATCAGTGGTGGACTCTTATTAATAATGTGAGGGAATAAGAAGAAATTCAATCTATGGAATGGGAAGAGTTTAATGGGATATTTTTTAGTATGTACCTCCCTCATATTTTACTAAAAAATATGGATAAGTAATTCCTTGAGTTAAATAAAAAGGATGATGAATCTATTGGTACATATGAAGCTAATTTTACAAGACTTTTAAGGTACTCTTATGGTTTGACCATCATCCTTGAAAATAAAATCAATCAATTATTTAGTGGCCTAAAACCAAGTATTAAAAAGTCCTTGTATATAATAGACTTTATTATTTATGAAGAAATCATTTGATGTTCACTAAAGGTTTAAATGGAAATTAGATATTCCCACTATTCCTTTGGTTTTGATAAGAAATGGAAGGTAAAGTCTCATGAAAACTCAAATGGTGGAAATAAATTATAGACATATATTTGATAGGAATGTGGGAAGAAGCATCAAGGTAATTTCTTGAATAAAATTAGGAGGTGTTGTAAATGTTGAAAGGTAGGTCATAAAACATGTGAATGTAAAAATATGATCAATGGGTTGGTTAATGCAATATAAGAGAATATAATTCCAACTAATGCACCAACCACACTCTAGTGTTTCAATTGCAAGGAGTTTGGAAATTATGAGAATCAATTCCCTAATCCAAGGTATAATATGGATGATAATCCAAAACAACCTCAAAGGAAAAAGGACAAAGGGAAATCTGATGCAATCATAATGGATTAAGTGAATCATGATAATTAGGGAACACTTATCCTCTCCCATTAGTTGGGAAGTTCATGTTTGATTTTTAATGAATAAGCCCTCTGAAAATATTATTTTTCAGTATTTAGTGAAGTTTTATGTGACTATCTCTATCTATATGGATTTTGGAATAATAAAATAAAATTAAATATTATACTAGTGAAAGGATGAACCCAAATTTTTAATAAAAATGTGTTTGGTATAAGATAAGAGCTTATTTAATGAATAAAGGGTGAATTATATTTTGGAAGTGTTATAAGGAAAACCATTTAAGGAATGGTTTAAGTTAAAATTCTGATGAGGTTTTAGAGATTAAAGTATTATCTCACCTCATGAGGATTTATATATATTGGATAACCTATGATAACCATTTTTCTATAATGATAAATAAATATAGATTAAATGAATTATTATCCTTTATGGATATTATCATCTATTAGTACATCATACACGACAAATTCACCTTCATTTTTGAAGTAAAAGAAGAAGTGGAAATTAGTTAAGGCACAACCAAAGGGTGAGATTGTGTTGAAATTAATTAAGTATATCTTATTTTAAAAGTTCTTCAACTTTAGGAAAAGGATCTTGAAACCAAAAAGTTTATCCTAGTACCTTCATTTTTTATGAATAAAATAGACCCTTAGATCATCTTATATTTATTGTATTGTGATCGTTAACTTTATCCTATCCATATTCTATATCACTCTCCATGATACATTCATAGTTAGATTTATCTTCTATATCCAATTTTTTTACTTTCCACCCATGTTCTCCTATCTGGGAACCTAAATATGAGTTACTTTGGGTAAATGTTATGTTTCTAACTTTCCCTTTTTAAAGAAATTTTAAGTATTCATTTTTATAATGTGGGTTTATATAAAAGTAACTTTAAATTATTAAACTATTGATAACCCATACAAATTTTGAGGGTGAAATTCATTTTAATAGGGGTATAATGTAACACCCTGAGATTTTGTGAAAGTTTTTTCAAATTAATTTAATCTTTTTGATATTTTTTATTTCACACAACACTGAATATATCATGTATTATATGAAATAACTAAGTTTGGATTAAATTTCATGCAACACAAAGTTATTCTTACACTATATGAAATAATTATATCAGCTTATGTTATATAGAACACTATGCTTGGCTTGTGTTACAATCAATACTGAGTCCTTTCGATAACTTGTGTTACACATAAGACCTAGTTTTACCAAACTACAATGTCTTATTAATAATATTATTAAAATATTATTATAGTTACCACCTAGCTGTTGGAATGAGAGTTATGAATAATATTAATTAAATTATAAAAATATGGTTTAAACATGTCTATAATATGAATTATTTGGTAACCAATTAACGAGAAATTAAAATAAAATCCTTTTGAAAATATATGAAATCTTTTGCTGGAAAATTATATTTATGAAATCAAATAGGTTTTACCTTAATTAATTAATTAAAACACTTTTGATAAATTATTTTAATGATATATATATTATATTCATTAAACAATTTAACGTTTATCTTATGATCTTTCAAGACAAGAGATGAGAATAAATCCAATTTTATGAATAAAAAGATGTAATTTTATAAAAGGTAATTTTACCACCTTTTCATTATGAACCTATTTTAAATATAATTTTTGAAAAATTTATTATTTTTATTTGAAAAAATAAACTTCATTTTTCAAAGCTGAGTATAAAAAATTACTTTGGGTTAATTTATATTATTTTTCTGAGAAGTTTAATTTTTTGATGAATAGTGAAAAAACACTGAATTTTAATTCAAAATTGCATTTTAAAATAATTTATTTATATAGTTAAATTATATTTTAATTTTATTTTAAAGTATAATTATAAAAATTATATATCAATTAGTCCAATTTAGGGCATTGGAACTAATTTTACATTGAAATTAGATATAAAAACATTTCAAACTTTTGGACATTTTTGCTTTAAAAACCCATCGTCTCATCCCGTATGTGGAATTAATTTTAAATTAATTTTTTTCACTTATATGATTATATAACGTCCCAGTTTTAGAAACTGCCCAGGGGAACCCCATACCCGGTTGGTCACATGGCCTCAAGCGCATTTCCCCGAACGCCAGAGGCTGCCGACTAGCAGCGATGACCTTGGGTGTGATAGTGGGGAAACTATGCCCTCATTGGAAGAGTAACACAACTGAAGAGAATAATAACAATAGTAGAAGAAGTAATAATCCATACAAAAGTAAATAGTGGAAGACTGAAATATAATAAACTGGAGAACACACATATATATAAATGATGCATGATACATATGTCTAGGAAAGCAGCCAAACAAGTCACAATGATGAATACAATACTAATCCAAAGTACAAAAGAAAAATAAGTAAATAACTCCTCAGCATCACAAGATATAGATTGGTCCCATGCTCTCCAGATCCATAGTAATCACGTACCTGAAGTAGAAGGGCACTTTCCCTTATCTATACCTACAATAATATAATCTGTTTGGGCCCAAAAGCATGACCCAAACAGGGTGTGAGACTAATCCCAGTAGGAAACCACCAAAAGATCTGTGCCTAAGAGTCAATGAATATATATGGAAGGAGATAAGTAAAATAGTAGTAAAAAAGTAAGTACTCATCATTAAACAATTACACAGTTTTAATGCATTCAATTTCACATATCAAATAAGCAGCTAATCAAAGTAGTTAACCCTCTGGGAAGTACATGCAGCCTATCCCCTCTAGTTCAGTTATAAGAATATAACAAAGACTCTCTGAGGAAGCTCACATGGTCAATTCCCCTTATAGTCAAAAGTTGTTAAAGACTCTCTGAGGAAGCTCACACGGTCAATTCCCCTTATAGTTAAAAGTGATTTAAGACTTTCTGAGGAAGCTCACATGGTCAATTCCCCTTATAGTCTACTACACTAGGTTCTCACGTCTCTATGTAACTCAAACGAGCATAGAAATGAAATATGGCCCAAGTAAACCTCAAGAAATAATTGGCTAAACAGTCTAAAACATATCAAGCATGTCAGAATACAAACACTCCACCCTACAACATTAGGCATGGGAAAACAGGCAAGGCGGAAAAATAGGCTAAGCAGGACCAAACGATCGTAAAAAGAACATGCATGGGAAAACAATTCCAAAGCATAGAAATCAACCCTATTCACATCCAATTAAACTCTACTCAATCATACAAGCATGGAAGGAAATTAACAGGGGTAAAACAGTAAACATGCAATACCCCATTCAAGGGTATTGGACAAAATTGCACATATTACTCAAATACTTTCAACAGAAAGGCACATACCACCTACCTCAGTGTTGGGAGATCACTATACTTGAACCTCCAGCCTTGAATCGCCCAATAAAACGGTATATCTATAAAAACGCTCAAAATTTTCAACCGAGGATAACTTAAGAAAGAGGAGGAATCATGAAACAAAGCTCTAGAAGAAGGAAGAGCTTACTGAGGCGATCCCAGCACAATTAACTACGGTCGAATCAGAGATCAGATGCTTAGTCGAGGGCTCGGAGGAAGATCACAGATGTATGGGTTCTCTCGGATGAACTAGGTTGAGAAGAAGCCCTTTCTGGTGATTAGACGTGACCCCAATACATTTAATGAAAAAAATACACGGTGTGTACTTTGGAAGTACACGACGTGTACTTGCCGTTTTTGTACTCTACTTTAGGCTGTCTCCAGGTCACCCCTACACGGTCGTGTGTGCGGACATTACACGACCAACACATGACTTCATGCAGCAACTGAGTACACATCGTGTACTCATAATGTACATGGCGTGTACTTCAAAAATTTCCAGAAATTCCTCTTTTTCTAAAAAATGACCAGAAAAGGAGAACATACCTGAAAAAAAGATCTGGGTTCTTACAAACTTCCCCCCTTAAAGAGATTCATCCTCAAATTTCCCTAACAAGGAGGCGTAGAAGAAGAATTATTGAACAGTTCCAACCACTTTGATCGTACATTCTCCTCCCTCTCCCAAGTATCATCCTGTACTCACGCATGCTGCCATAACACTCGTACCTGAGGAACAGACCGGCCACGAAGAACCTTCGTACTTCGATCAACAATTTGGATAGGATTCTCCTCAAACAATGAATCCACCTATAAATCGACTTCCTTAGTTTGGAATGTATGAGACAGGTCTAAGATGTAACGTCAGAGATGAGAAACGTGGAATACATCATGCATATCCTAGTACTTCTAAGGTAACTACAACCAATAGGCAATCGGTCTAACTCTCTCCAACACCTCAAACGGCCCGACGTTCCTCAGCGAAAGCTTACCCTATCTTCTAATACTTCTGTGTCCCAACCTTAGTGTGATACACAGGAAAACCTGATCTCCGACCTTGAACTATAGAGGTTGTCTCTGTCGATTAGCATAAGACTTCTGTCGAGACTGCAATATCCATCCTCTTCTGAATCAACTTTATCTACTCCGTGGTCTCCTAGACAAGACGAGGTCCTAGCATAGATGCCTCTCCTATCTCCAGCCAACATAAGGGTGATCGGCATGGCCTATCGTACAAAGCCTCATAAGGTGCCATTTGAATAGTTGCTTGAAAAATATTATTGTAGGAAAAATCCACAAGAGGTATGTGCATATCCCAAGAACCTCCAAAATACAGAATGCATGCTCGGAGCATTCCTCAAGCACCTGAATCGTACACACGGACTATACATCTATCTGGGGATGGTAAGCTGTACTCAAAAGTACCTGTGTACCCAAAGCCTTCTATAGCCCCTGCCAGACCCGAGAAGTAAAATGTGAATCCCTGTTTGAAAAAATAGAGTGTGGAACTCCATACAGACTTACAATCTCTCAGATGTACAACCATCCCAGATCATCAACACTGAAGGTCTCCTTGATCAGAAAGAAGTGAGAAACCTTCGTAGTTATGTCAATGACAACCCATACTACAACATTTTCTTGAGGTGACCTTGACAACCCTATCACGAAATCCATTGTGATTTCATTCTACTTCCACTCGGGAATGGGTAACTACTATAAAAGTCCTGCTGGTCGATGATGCTCCGGCTTCACCTGCTGATAGGTGGAACACCTCATGAAGAAACCAGAAATACACCTCTTCATACCTAGACACCAATACTGATAGTGTAGTTCATGATAAATCTTTGTGACACTAGGATGAACTGCCCAAAATGAGGAATGAAAGTCCCACATCAGATCCTTGTGTATGTCTGCTGGCACCCAAACGCATCCCTGAAAATGTAAGATCTCGTCCTCGCCTATGGTCTATCTAGGAATAGGGTCCTCTCCTGACATGCTTTCCCATAGGACTAGGCCTTCTGAATCTGATTACTGCCTCACTCACACTCGATCAAGAAGATTAGAGGTAACAACTACAGAAGAAAGAACCGTCTGCCCCTATCTGTCGTGCACCTCCAAATGCATCTCAGATAATAGATCCATAAGCTTCCACTCACAGATGGCCTCCTAAACTACCTATATTTGAGTCCTCCTGCTCAACACATCAGCCACTACATTTCCTTTCCCCGACGTATAGGCAATCTCAAAGTCAAAGGACTGAAGGCACTCAACCCACCTTTGCTGTCTCAAATTCAGATCACACTGAGTGAATATGTACTTGAGACTTTTGTGGTCGGTGAAAACCAGAAAATTCTCTCCTAGAAGATAATTTCTCCAACATCTTAAAGCATGAACAACAACAGCTAACTTGAGATTGTGCGTTAGGTAATTCCTCTCATGTGGCTGCAACTTCTGAGACCCATATGCAATGACTCGTTCTCCATGCATAAGAACTACTACCATCCTGATACCTGATGCATCACATTACATAGTATAGACTTGCACGGCTCTGGAAACACTAGTATCGATGTGGAAGTCAACCTCCCTTTCAGCTAAAAGGTTGACTTACTAGAATCTGTCCACAAGAACATTACACCCTTTTTAGTCAAACCCATCAGTGGTGATGCTAAGTGTGAAAATTTCTGTATGAAACATCTGTAGTATCTAGACATCCCTATAAAACTCTGCACCTCAAAGACATTCTTTGGACGTTCCCAGAAAACTACTGCTCTCACTTTCTCTAGGTTTACTGACACTCCTATCTCCGAGATAACATGACCCAAGAAGTGAATATGATCCATTCAAAAGTGGCATTTTGAGAGCTTAGCATATAACTAATTCTCTCTTAGTATACTCAAAATGATCTCAATATGTGTGGCATGGTCGTGTCGAGTGTGAGAGTACACAAGATATCATCCACAAAGACAACCACAAAAGAATCCAAGTATGTATGGAACACTCGGTTCATTAGTGCCATGAAAACTGCAGGCACGTTCGTGAGACCGAATGGCATAACCACATGCTCGTATAGACCATACCTGCTCTGGAAGGTTGTAAGAGGTACATCAGATGGTCTAACATGCAACTGATGGTAACCGGACCTCAAGTAAATATTCAAGAACACCCAGACTCCTTGAAGATGATCAAAGAGATCATCAATCCTAGGCAAGGGATATTAGTTCTTGACTGTAAACTGGTTCAACATCCGATAATCCACACAAAGTCTGAGGGTATCATCCTCCTTCTTCATAAACAGGACAGGCAAACCCCAAGGATAATTACTGGGTTGAATGTAACCCTTAGCTTGCAACTCCTCCAACTTCTTCTTGATCTCCTTCAACTCTTGTATAGCCATCCTATAAGGAGGAATAAACACCGGTGCCGCCCCTGGCACAAGCTCAATAGAAAAGTCTACCTCATGCTCCAGTGGAAAACCTGAAAATTCCTCTGGAAAGACATCTCTGAAATGATCCAACACTGGAGGAAAGTCCATCGGTGAAGTCCCCTGGTCATCCAGATATAGACTAGCAAACTAGGCTGTAATTCCTCCTAACCCATGATGCTCAGGTCCCTCTCTGCTCGCCTGGACATCCCATTTGCTATTTTGGAGAAAATATCCACCCACTGGTGACATGAAACTCACCCTACAATGATAGAAATCGACGACTTACTAGAAGGGAACTAACCAGTCCATTCCAAGAATGACATCATAACATGTCATCTCTAGGACATAGAGGTACCATAAGAAGTTACACCCACCAACCTCTATAGGGCACTCCTTGCACTGATGTAAAATAGCCGTTCTAGTCTCCAACAGAGTGTCTAGAATCAAGATATCAGCAGATGAAAAGATACATATCCTAAGTCTCTCCATAATAGTGATAGATATAAAGCTATGGGAAGCCCCTGTGTCGAAAAGAGAAGAAGCTAAAACTGAGGCTACTATGATTGTACCTCGAACTATAGAGGGTCCGGGATCCTACTCTTGCTGGGTCTGTTCCACTACAAAAGTCTGGCCTACACCATAGCCCTGTGACCCTACCAGACCAATCTGAGCTGATCCACCCTGTTTTCGCTGAAATACTGGTGACTGACTACCACGGCCTCGACCTCCACCTCAGCCGGAATGGCCAGAAGAACTCTAGTTCCCCAACTGAGGAGTAACTTGTGGTGATACTCCTGAATGCAGATTCATAGAAGAACCCCTATCACTAGATGCTGGTGAGAAGATCTGACAGAAGTGCTGAAGATGACCCATCTTGCCGCAAGATCGGCACTCCAATGGGTCTCTTAGGAAATGTGGCCTCGTATGCTTGCTCTTCCCGCACTGGTAGCACACCACCTGGCTACCAGAAGATGCATCCCACCTACTCTGATCTTCTCATGCAGTCTCACTACGGTGCTTCCTGCTATCGTCCAGTGAAGCACTAACCTTGGATGTTGAACCACCCTAAACCACTGCTCCAGAATCCCTCATATTGCATTTTGTGATCAGTTCCTGGTTGACTATAGAGGATATCGAATTCAACCTGAAGATGTTCACCTGAGATCAAATATCCTTCCTAAGACCATCCTCAAACTCTCGTAAAAAGAACAAATCATCTCCCACTAGAAAGGGTGTAAAGCATTGTAGCTCGGTGAAGCGAGAATAATAATCCATAAAAGAAAGAGTACCCTGCTCGAGACTCATAAACTCTCAGGCTCTATTTTCCCTCAAGGTCTCCGGATAGAAGTAATCGTATAAGGTGCGCTGAAACTCATCGCAAGCCATATTCTGCTGGCATCCCACCAGTGAGATCACATCCCACCACCTCTTGGAGGATTCTCGAAGCATGCAGGTAGAGAGATTGAACCTACTCTTTGGAGGCATCTCTAGATGCTCGAAGATCATCAATGTGGATTCTATACATGACTCTGAAGCCTGGGGTCCTCCATCCCCTGAGAAAGTGGGAGGATACTGGTGCTGAAAGACCCGTTTCAATTCTTCAATTAACGGGGCAGGAGGCGGCGCTCTCTGGAACGTCTGCATCATCCTCAGAAAACCCTCCCTGAACTGTGCATCAACACCTGTGTCAGGCATAATTTCTGGTGCCAAGGCTGGCACAACTGGAGGATCTGTAGGTAGTTCCTGATCAGCCATGTCTGGTGTCTGATCACCGCCCTGCAACTGGTGTACAATCGGAGGACATCTTTCTAGCATGACTCTACAAGGTCAAGCGCACACCTTAGATCAAGATTAACAGGGACTAAAACTTAGAAGTAAGATAAGGAAACATGAGAAATAAGGATTTTGAGTTTTCTAGAACATGACTACACGGCGTGTATAAATTATACACGGTGTGTTCCCTTATGTTTTTCACATGGTGTGTACTTCTACCAAAACTGGTCATGTAACACCCCAAACACACGGCGTGTTGTCCAAACACATGGCGTGTACTTGAATCATCTTCCCCTACCTGAGTATTTCTACACAGTTAAGCCACACGACTCTCTTAAGATAATACTACATGACGTGTTCAAGATAGACACGATATGTACTAGACGAGCTTCACCGACTCGTGTTGTTAGAGACACGATCAGATACACAACTCACACTACATGGCATGTTCCAGATGGACACGACGTGTACAAGGAAGATTTTTCCGACCCTTGTTGTTCGTTACACGGCCGGGTACACGAGTTACACTACACAACGTGCTTCATAAGGAAACAACGTGTATTAGAAAAGACTAAACTGACCCATGTTGTTGGTGACACGACCGGTTTACACAGTCTACAAAATGGCGTGTACATCTGGTACACGACGTGTTCTACCAAAGATTCCAAACCCTGTGTCCTCGCCCACACAGTCTAATACATGGTTAGAGACTACACGGTGTGTATATACAGTACATAGTGAGTACTTATTAAAAATAGTTTCTTCCCTAATAGAATAACACATGGTGTGTATTTAACATTACACACCATGTATTCTGGGTTTTTCCGGATAGTAAGCCTCAGAAACTACTCCGAAACCCAGAAAAACACTGAAATGAACATTAAAAGTGCCAAATTCTAATCCATGAGGTCTCATACTCCCTGCGAATCAAAGATTGTAATCTTATACATGTTATAATAAAAAAACAAGGCAATGATCCGCCAAATTTTGGTTCACGAGGGCCCATAACACCTCAAGAACCAAAGTTTGATGTTCATTCAAAAAAACCTTACCCAAAGCAATACCCTAACAAAAACAGGTATTCTATCAAGGCATCTATCACAACAACACACATATCTAGCACAACATCTGTCACAGCAACATGAAATCGCTAATGCATCCTAAATGACATGGAAAGAATGTATGACATGTGATTTCTAGAAAGTGACTATATGATGCATGAGATGGAATACTCTCATCTCATCAGGTTGTGACATAAACAGAACCTCAATAACATCAACGGTAATAACACAAAACATGTGAATCACCCAATGGTGAAATCAAATCAACTGTAAAATTGCAAAACCAGAAAAATTGCAATAAACGAGGTAGATTGGCTTTTTCCTGTACACAGGTTAGATACTCCTGGGAGCAGCTTATTACCAAGTACTTATTCCATCCTATCCCTAACTATAGTCTCCAAAAAGTAAGTCAAGAAGAAAATAGTTCCTCTGATACCACTTTATAACGTCCCAGTTCTAGAAGCCGCCTAGGGGCGCCCCATACCTGGTTGGTCACATGGCCTCAAGCGCATTTCCCCGAATCTAGATGTTGCCAACTAGAAGTGAGGGTCTTGGGTGTGATAGTTGGGAAAATATGCCCTCATTGTCAGTGCAACACATCGAAAGAGAATAATAACAATATAAGAAGTAGTAATAATCCATAAAAAAGTAAAAATTGGAAGACTGAAATATAATAAATCGGAGCACACACATATATATAAATGATGCATGATACATATGTCTAGGAAATGATCCAAACAAGTCACAATTCTAAATAAAATACTAATCCAAAGTACAAAATAAAAACAAGTAAATAACTCCTCAGCATCGCAAGCCATAGCTTAGTCCCATGTTCTCCAGCTCCACAACAATCAAGTACCTGAAGTAGAAGGGCGCTTTCCCTTATCTATACCTGCAACAATATAATATTCTTGGGTCCAAAAGCATGACCCAAATAGGGTGTGAGACTAATCCTAGTAGGCAACCACCAAAATATCTATGCCTAACAGTCAGTGAATATATATGGTAGGAGATAAGTAAAAGAGCAGTAAACAAGGAAATACTCAGTAGTAAACAATTCCACATTTTCAAAGCATTCAATTTCACATATCAAATAAGTAGATAATCAAAGAAGGTAACCCTCTGGGAAGTACACACAACCTATCCCCTCTGATTCAGTTATAAGAATATAAAAAAGAATCTCTGAGGAAGCTCACATGGTCAATTACCCTTATAGTCAAAAGTGGTTAAATAATCTCTTAGGAAGATCACAAGGTCAATTCTCCTTATAGTAAAAAGTGATTTAAGACTCTCTGAGGAAGCTCACATGGTCAATTCCACTTATAGTCTACTACACCAGGTTCTCACGACCCTGTGTAAGTTAAATGAGCATAAAAATGCAATCCAGACCAAGTAAACCTCAAGAACTACTTGGATAAACATTCTACAACATATCAAGCATGTCAGAATACAAACACTCCACCCTACAACACTAGGCATGGGAAAACAGGAAAGGTAGCCAAACAGGCTAAGCAGAACCAAACGTTCATAAATAGAACATGCATGGGAAAACACTTCTAATGCATAGAAATCAACCCTATTCACATCTAATTAACCTCTACTCAAGCATACAAGCATGGCAGGAAATTAACACGGGTAAAACAGTAAACACACAATACCCCGTTCAAGGGTATTGGACAAAATTTCACATATTACTCAAAGACTTTCAACGAAAAGGCACAAACCACCTACCTCGGTGTTGGGAGATTTCTATACATGAACATAAAGCCTTGAATTTACCAATAACATGGTAGATATATAAAAACTCTCAAAACATTCAACCAAGGATAACTTGAGAAAGAGTAGGAATCATGAAACAAAGCTCTAGAAGAAGAAAGAGTTTACCGAGGCGATCCCAACACAATCAACAGCGGTTGAATCGAAGATTGAATGCTCGGTCGGGGGCTCAGAGGAAGATCACAACCGTACGGGTTCTCTTGGATGAACTAGGTCAAGAATAAGGCCTTTCTGGTGATTAGACGTGACCCCGATACATTTAATGAAAAAAAAAGAAAATACACGGTGTGTACTTTGGAAGTACACAGCGTGTACTTTCCGTTTCTGTACTCCTATTTAGACGGTCTATAGGTCACCCCCACATGGCCGTCTGTGCGGCCATTTCATGGATAGCACACAGCTTCATGTGGCAATCGAGTACACGTCATGTACTCATAAAGTACAGAGTGTGTAATTCAAAAATTTATAGAAATTACTATTTTTTCTCAAAAATGACCAGAAAAGAAAAACATACCTGAAAAGAAGATCTGGGTTCTTACAGATTAGAATTTGGAAAATTTGATTACATATTTGGAATCAGAAAAATTTATAATTTTTAATAATTTCATCTTTGTTTTTGACAAAAAATATAGTGAAAATAATTAAAATTAAATACATCGATTAAGGTAAAAACAATATTACTTAATAGTTAAACTTTAATATTAAGGGGACAAATAACCTAGAAACTTTTCTAAAAGGAATTTTATAGAAATATTTTGACTGATTACCCTATTGGATCAAAAAATTATAATTATAGGTGGCCCATGATGTAATGAAGACCTCTCAATAGTGTTTATCTTTTTATGTTAAAAGAATAAACACTCCTCTTCCACTATAAAAGGGTACTCACCCCCTCACTTACTCACACATATAAAGCCACTTTAGATCATCCAAAAACTGAAAAAATAATCTCCCAAATTACCAAATATCAACCTATAAGCCTCAATTTGGGAAGAAATCCAACCAAGGAATCCCTTTGGTGTAAACCAAAAAGAGTTACCTAAAGAATACGTAACATCCTTCCACAAGCTCTTTAGTTTTATTTTCATTACAAACCCCCTAAATTATTATTATTATATTATTATATAATAAATTAAATAAATTCAATATATTTATAGGTTTTTATTATAATGGTTATACCTACATCTACACACACTTCCATCCAATGGGTAATGAACTTACTTTTTGTGCGTATGGTGGAGTACTGCCTTGCAAAATGATTTTGTTTGTTTTTAATTTACCACCTATAATGGCTGGGAATTATAATGGACAAAATGTTTTTATATGATATATATTATATATATATATGATGTATTTATGCTTATATAATTATTATATAAAACATATCTTCATGGTTTCCATTTTGTGTAAAAATGATAAATTTGTTTGTGGACGTATGAACTACCACCTCCACAAAGCGATGTGATTTGTTCACACTTTACATTGAATGTATTAAGGATGGGTTAAGTAAAATTATATGATATATATGAAATAATAATTATACTGAATTTATAATATATATATACATAAAAACATATGTTTCATATACTTTATTTCTTTCAAATACAATGATAAAACAAAAACAACGTTCATGCATACATACGACCCACCATATCCATGGATGGTGTATTCCATTTCATATTTCTATATTTCAAATTTTATTATAAATATTTATATGCTAAGAATATATGATATTTAAATCATGTTTTACATTCTATAAATAAGTAAATAATGATCTTAGTAAGAGGATCAAGAATAACAAGTCAAAACATATACAAAAAACAAAGCGGATATTACCCGAAATGTAACATTAACATGAAGTTGTTAATAAATGGGTAATATATATTCATAATAAAATAATATATAGTATTATATATAATAATATTATTTTTTGGTATATTTATAATAAACTTATTCTTATTATTTAGGAGGCTTGAACATGTAGTAGAAAGTCAAGACTCAATGTAAGGGTTTTCTCATCTCACTTTTATTTCTTTGAGACTTATGATGTATTCACCACTAATTTATTTTGGGTGGTGTATATACTACCCATGAATGTATTATATTTTTATTATAATTAAATTTATGGTTATTTACATATCATTTTTATTATCTTTATTTCATGGGGTTTATGGTTCAAAAGTTACCAAATCAGTAAATCAATTTTGTCTCAATTTTCCTTTTTTGAGACACATGACATGTTATGCACCTATATTTTTTATATGATATGTATATACTAACCTTTAATATGTTATATCACGAATATAATTATTTTCATGATATTTTAAGCTTCATGTAATGTTATTATTTCCATATTATAATAATTTAATGTTACTAAAGTGGTAACATTATATTGCTAAAATCTCATTGTATGTCGAGATTGTTTATGATTATGATTCCACTGATAAAATATTATGATCCATATAACAATAAATCACATGAATTTTCTTATACTATGGTTATAGATTATATCTTAATGTATTGGTTCCATTTTAAACTCTTTTTTACTTAGGATAATTAAGAATGTGTTTTTAAGAAAATATGACTTTATTTCTCTCTTCGGGCGAACATTTGTTTTATTCAAAAAATCACGTTTTCTAAAAATGTTTTCAAATTTTTTTTAGAATTATGTGTAAAATACATTTTTACCCATGTTTTACCTTTAAAAAAATCGTTTTAAAAGGAATATCCTTTCCATTTTTAGATCAAGACACTTTTCTAAACTTTTCTTGGTGTAAAAAGAATATTCAGTATATATGAATTTACCTACCATCATGACCATAATTTCCTTGAATCCAACTTTTAATATTTATAAGGTTGTATTTAAAGAAAATATTTTTCCTAATATTATGTAAATTCATTATTTTAAAGTGGTTTTTAAAGAAAAAGGTTTTTAAAAATGTTTCAGGTTTAAAATGTTTTTTAAATGATTTTTAAGATTCCTTTATAAGTTTTCAAAGCTATTTTCAAAGAAAAGGGTTTTAAAAATGATTTCAATCCTTATTTATAAGTCTTAATAATAATCTCAAATAAAAAGGATTTCAAAATGTTTTCAAGATTCATTTATAATTGTCCAAATTTATTTTTAAGGAAAAATATTTTCAAAATGATTTATGTTTTAAAAATAATTTTTGAAGAAGAAAATATATTTTCCTTAAGAAATTTTTATAATTAAATTGAAAAGATTTATTTATAAGAAACTAATTTTTGAAATGGTTTTATGAAATGTATTTTCAAATAAGGGATATTTTTCTTGAAGAAATATTCCAAGTGTTCTACAAAAATCATTCTCTATTTACGATGAAATCCTTTGAAATAGTTTATTCTTTACTGGTGGTATGATCTAAGGACACAATTTTTATCATTTCTTTGAATGGTTTATATTTAATATGAAAGGTTTTTTATTGAACCCATTTCTCTTCCACAAGTTATTCTAGGATAAAACATTTATGAAACCCACTTCATTTCATGGGTTATAATAGGATAAAATGATTATGAAACCTCTATCTTTTTTATTGGTTATGATATGATGAAATTTTTATGATACCCATTTAATTTCATGAGTTATGATATGATGTTTGTGAAAGACATATCTTTTTATAGGTCATGATATGATGAAAGTTTTATTATATTGTGGCACATGTATGTTATATTTTCTTATGTGATGGTTGGTACCTATATCTAACTCCAATTCATTAGGTAATTATTTATATCTCATGGGATAATGACTGGAAACAATCCAATGAGATTAATTCGTAATGGGAAATAGGCGTGACCTGATCCACAAGGGGAAACAAGTGTATCTTAATCCACAATGGGAAATAGGTGTATCCTGATCCAAAATGGGAAACATGTGTTTCTTGATCCACAATGGGAAACAGGTGTGTCCTGATCCACTATGGGAAACAGGCGTGTCCTGATCCAAAAAGGGGAAAAGGGCATGTCCTGATCCACTATATTGATGGTCTTGGTAGTTAAACTTGACATGTGGAATGGTTTTATATAGTTATAATGATTACACACTTATATTACTTGATATTATGTTTCATGATTGATTTATTATGATTTATCACCCTTATGATTCATGTATTATGAACTACCTATATTTATACAATGTCTCATGATTATTATATTTGATATGTAGAGTATGATCTTTAAATGTTATTATCATGTTTTCATACCCTTATTTTCATGTTATACTTACGTATCTCCTTTTTTCTACCCTTACTGAGCATTTTATCTCACCCTTTCTCATGTTTCATTTCCCTAAGTTGTGAAGAAAGGTTTTAAGTACACTACAACAGAAATTGAATTTAGCGGCGGTTTTGGGAATCACTGCTAAACATTTTTTTAAAATGGTTTCACGGCGTTTATAATAAACCGCCGCGAAACAATATTTTTTACACTACTGACCCTTCCCCCCCACCCCGACCCCACTTCTCACCCCGCGACCCCACTTCCCCCGGCCCCCCGCGACCCCGACGACCCTGTGACCCCAGAGACCCCGCTGCCCCCGGCCCCCCACGACCCTAATGACCTATACGAGCCCTAAGGTTTGAATTATAGTAATTTTACCTCAATTATTGATTTTGAATTCTCCAATGAACAAGAATACCCACAAGGGATATATTTATGGTTTTGGATGTGTTTAATAAGGAGGTTTTCTCATTTAGGGTTAATGGATTTCATTTACTTGTAGTGTGGTTCTTCTATCATAGAAGTAGATTTGTTTCCTCTTGGGCATGACATTTGTTTTTATGAAATTACTTAATTTATAACATCATGAAATTCTTGTATGGCCTAATGTTTCTTTTCTTATTAAGATATAAATTTTTATGGTTCATGTAATTGTTTTTTAAGAGTGTTTTATTTTATTCCTAGATTTTGATAAAAGGGTATTATAATTTATATCTACTTTTGATATTAAAATTAATGATATTCATGTAATTTATTTGGGAAAATTACAATTAGGCTCCTTCTAAGGGATTTTTAATTTTATGGAGATGATTGACCCCCGTTTTTTTATTACAAAAATATGCTTTATGTTTTTAAGGTTTGGTCTATAAAAAAGGTGTGTAATTAGACTATGTTTAATGGAAATAAGACATATATGTATTATATTGATTTTAAATTGTTCTTAATGGAATGTATTGATTTGTAAAAGTATTTAAAAATGTGATTTGATTAAAAGTTTCAATAGTTATAAAAATGGATTGGCATCCAAATATTTAATTAAAACCATGGTTGAAATCTAAATAATGAATATTTTACATGTGATTTTTATACCCTTATTATTACCTCATTGGCTATTTTATGTTGTGTGGTGACATATTACCTTATTAGGAATAATTTTATAAAAATTTACCTCTTGAGATGATGTAAAAGATAACTATTTCTTGGGAGGTTATTGGAAGTTAGATAAGGTTTATTTAAAGTGTAATAATATAATATATTTTATCCTTATATAATTTGATTTTTTACACTCCCCCAATTATTGAATTATTGGAAAACTAATGTAGTAAAATAGAATATCTTGATTATTGTTAAAATATTATAGATTATGAAATTTCTAGTTCACCTAGAATGAATTATTTCTATTTGGGGTTACCTCTCCATGAGACTAAGAGGATCAGCAAGGGTTGGGTGGAGTTTAGTTCAAATAGGGTTTGCCAATAAAATTTTTGGTGTCCATATGTGTGTTCCAATATCCTTTATGTTATAACCCAGTGAGTTACACATAATTCTTGGTTACTATTGATGATTAATTAGTGTATCCCATTTCCTACCTAGATTGAACCCCTAGTCCTTGCTTTTTTTAATTCTGAACCATTTCATGGTGGATGTTTATATAGTTATTTAGTAATATCTTGGTGCTTATTTATGTTAATTTCTTGTTTTAGTTACTTTTTTGGTTTAATTTTTACTATATAATGTGTTAATTCTACGCATATTTTATATAGGAATTGTAGTTTTTTTTACTAAAATGGCTAAATCATGCGATTTATGTATTTTAAAAATTATATATGTGAATAATATACTCTAGAAATATATTTAAAATAAGTATTTTTGAATATTTTTTATAAAATGAATTACAAAGAAAATATGGTGAAATATTTATAGGACTATTTATATCACACTTTTCATACACATTTATGTGTGTGTGTAAATTCTATCTTTTCATTCTAATTCTGATATTGTGATTTCTAGTTATTTGTTTCCTCTTGTTCCATTAATGGACATTGGAATGTTGTGACTTTTCAGGGATCACCTGGAGATGTTTTGAGTTGTGAATATGGTTGTGACTTTTTTTGGGAAATTTTATTGTGAGATAGTTCAATTAGGTTTATTTTGTATTTAAATTTTATTTGTATTTTATTTCTCTATATATTATCCAAACTAGATGATTTTTCATTAATATGTATAGTCTTGGATGAAAGTAATCACTTTCATTGAATATGTATCTTTTTATTTTTCATTATTTTTTGAAATGGATAACCTATTTATTTATAAGGCCTACTTGACTATAATGAATTATGACACTTAGGTATAGAGTTCCTTATACTTTTGATACTCGATCATGGAGTCCATCAAACATGTGTTACTCAAGAATAGAATCCCTTTACTTTGCATAAATTTATTTTGTGTGTTGAAGTGAATGGTATTGAATTCATTCTAACTTATTGTAGTGGTTTGGATGAATATAATTCTTCCAAGTTCCCGAATATATTGTTTAGAGAGAATTCCTTCTGGGATCTATTTCAACCTATGTGATTCTGATTATCTTATTATGTTTTCCTAGAGGATAGTACCAACACCCCACATTTAATCTACAAATTCCCAACATGATTATACTATGAAAATCCAAAAAACAATCCCAGACACATCAACTATTCTTTAAATACCCTATTTTAATCCCCAAACCACATTAGCTGCATCTTGAACGACATTTCTGATGTGGTCTCCACCTTACCACATCAATTTTTATGAAACAAAACTAGTAAGTCCTTCTCTAGATGAATTATACCAAAGGCATTCAATCCCACCCACCAATGCACTATCATATCCCGACCACGATGTCTTAAAACTCAAGGAATAACAAAAATGTTCAATGCCCACACCGAAGTTTGAATATGACTCTTAGTTCAACTCCATGGCCAGATCCTCGATTGTATCATTTAACCATAATTCTCCCCACTAATGAGCGCTAACACATATATGATTCAAATCACCCTCAAGTCACACCACCAATCTTTTCTATGTGAATACACCAAAGAGAGGTCTAGGAATTCAATCCACACAAGGTTTGTAGAACCTCAAAACCTAATCTCCCAAGTTATTTCATCATGCATTTCCATGAACACCAACACTTATCATGCCTCAATACTACCATCCCTCACGTGGTTCTTGCCACTCCAAGGAACAAACAATGAATTCATCCAAATATAAGGCCCCGACCCCCATGAACCCATGACCCCAACGACCCTGCAACCCCGAAGACCCCACTTACCTCGACCCCCCGTGACCCCGGTGACCCCGTGAACCTGGCGACCCCACTTCCCCCGACCCCCTACGACCCCGCTTCCCCCGACAACCCCAACGACCCCCCCGCTTCTCATTATGCATTGTATACATTTTAATGTTTCCTTTATATATATTATAGGTATTTTTGGTTATTTTTCATATTTAGGATGCATATATATTGAAGGTTATTATAGGATATGACCTCGGTAGGGTTGCATGACCATATCTAAGAATGTGTTGAGTTTTGTAAGCATCATAAGGTTTTCCCTAAACATTATTTATAATATATTTATTCAATATTAGAGTTTTATATGAAGAATCTATAGAGAAATTAGGTTGGGGCTATTCCAAATTAACAATGTGCTTTGGTTTTCATGGTAAAGTAGCTACCACATTGTTAGCACACTGTTTCTCTTTACCAAAGAAACTTCCCCTATCCCAAACACTAGAGGGTTCATATCTAACTCAGGATATCATCTTTATTATGTTCTGTTTTTGTAATCTTACACTATCATATATATGAATCTCTTTCTCTATTTAGTAGTAACTATGTGTTTTAATTTTTTTTTTATTATTGTGTAGGCACATTGTGATATACATGGATAAAAGCTAGATCACATTATCAAGGAACACACCTCAGTTTGTTAAGGGTTTGAATGAGTTTATAGATTTTTAAATTTCTAATCAATCTGTTGAAGGGAGAATAAGATGTCCATGTCCTAAATTTAAATTTAGAACATGGTTAAAGAGAGATGAAGTTTATGAACATTTAATACTGAAGCAATTCCCTGGTCAATATTTATGTTTGATTTGGCATGGAGAATCAAACATTATAAAAAGATTGACCACTAATGTTAATCCATAGAATGAGGTCCCAAGTTCATCGATAATGGAAAATGAAATGAAAAACCTCATAAATGATGCATTCGGCACTGCAAGACACCACTATCAGCATCAAAACATATCAGAACAACCAAAAGAGGGTGCTACAAATTTCCACGTGACAAGTGATACTTTTGAGACTGTAACATAGGAAGATCAAGATTGTAACATATCATTGGATCCTCCTCTTGATTCTATAGAGACAAATTTAAGAGAAAACTTCATTGAGGAAAATGTGTTTCAAGATTTAGTTGATGATGGAAATCAAGAGTTGTATAGTGGGTGTTTGAAATATTCAAAGCTTTCATTTCTGCTGAAGTTTTACCATATCAAATGTCTATGTGGAATTACAAATAAGGCATTGTCCATGATATTGGAATTGATTCGTGATGCATTTCATGAAGAAAAAATCCTAGAATATTTTTATGATATGAAAAAAGTTGTTAACAAGCCTGGTCTGAATTATACAAAAATACATGTGTGTCCCAATGATTGTATGCTTTATTGGGGAGAGGATTCAAGTAGACAGAATTGCAAGAAATTTTCTTCTTCTATATGGAAGTAAAAGGGTGATGTTGGAAGTCTTAATGAACATAATTTCATGGAGAAGAAGAAAAGGAACATACCTGTAAAGTTTTTGCATTAATTTCCTTTGAATCCTCGATTGCAAAGATTATTCATGTCATCGAAAACTTCTGAACACATAAAGTGGCATTCTGTAGATAATAACAATGATGGGTTAATGTGACATCCATGAGATTCCCAATCGTGGAAGACATTTGATTCATTACATCTAGATTTCTCAGCTGATCCTAGGAATGTTTGATTGGGATTGGATGTCGATGGATTCAACCCATTTGGGACTTTGAGTACCAGTTATAGCATTTGGCCAGTTGTTTTGATCCCTTATAATCTTCCTCCATGGATGTGTATGTAACAAACATATTTTATCCTTTAGATGATTATTCCTGGAAATAAAATTCCTGGAAATGATATTGATGTATACTTGTAGCATTTGATTGATGAATTGCATGAGTTATGAAGCAACGGTGTTGAGACATTTGATGATTCTTCTAAAACAATGTTCAAAATGCATGCTGATTTAATGTGGACTATTAGTGACTTCCCTGGGCTTGGGAATTTATCTGGTTGGAACACTTACATGGGTTTGTCTTGTCCCGTTTTTAACTTTGATTTTGAGCCCAAACGGCTACCTCATAGTAGAAAATGGTGCTTCTTGTTCCATCGAAGATTTCTCGATGCATCTCATAGATTTCGGCTGAACAGATCAAAATTTAATGGTTCCATTGATCGTAGACCACCTCCAAAGTTGTTAACTGGTTCTGAAATATTGAAACAACTTGAAAATGTTGAAACAGAATTTGGAAAGGTTCATCATTTAAATGATAGCGGAAAACGGGTCCAAAGTGCATCATCAAGTGAAATCAGAATGCAACAATGGAAGAAAAAAATTATATTTTTCAAACTTCCGTATTGGGAATTTAATTTTTTGCAGCACAATCTTGATGTGATGCATATTGAGAAGAATGTATGTGATAATTTTATTTTCACATTACTCAATGAGCATGGAAAGTCGAAGGATCATATCAATGCTCGCAAATACTTACAAGTAATGAACATAAAACGTGATCTCTAGCCAGATGAGAATGAAAAGTATGCTTTGACCATTTTTGCAATGAAAAATAGGGATAAATATAAATTCCTTAGAATTTTAAAGAATATGAAGGTATCTAATGGGTATTCGAGTAAAATCTCAAGGTGTGTTGACTTGAATAATCGTAAGTTACATGGATTTAAAAGTCATGATTCATATATTTTGTTACAACAGATATTACTATTGGCATTGCATACATTATTACCTAAAAAATTTACTGCTGTTGTACTCCAATTATGCACATTTTTCAGGCAATTATTTGAGAAAACTCTACATTCATTTCAGCTTGACAACCTCCAAGAGAGGTTTGTATTGACTCTTTTTACAATGGAGATGATCTTTCCTCCATAATTTTTATTGTCATGATGCATTTAACTGTGCATTTGGTTGAGGAAGCTAAATTAGGTGGCCCCGTTCATTATCGATGGATTTATCCAATTGAGAGGTATTTTATTTATATGTTTTTCAGTTAAGTATAAATGCGTAATATTATTATTTTATTTCACAGATATCTTGGGCATTTGAAATCATACGTGAGAAATAAAGCTCAACCAGAAGGCTCTATTGCTGAAGGCTATTTGGCTGAGGAGTGTCTTACCTTTTGTTCCAGATATTTGGATGATATTGAGAAAAGATTTAATCAAGTTGGACGTGTTGATGACACATCAACTCAATATCAAATGCATTAGAAATAAAAAATATTTCCTACTATTGGCCAATTAGTTGGGAGGACCTCAAATGTGACACTGACAAAATTGGAATTATTACAGGCACATAGATATGTGCTGCTGAATAGTGAAATTGCAGATCCATTTATTGAAGAGTTGAGGATACAAAAAAGAGACAAATGAGAGGATGACCACGAAATGAGAAAGATATAATGAAATCTGTGAATAAAGATCTTGTAGAATGGTTTGCACGACGTGTAAGTTCATAAATATTTCAATAAATATGAATATTATTTTGACACATACATTTTGTAAATCTATTAAATTATATTTCTTTTTTCAGATCATGAATACCGATACTCGAGCAGGCTTGTCAAAAGATTTGAATTTTCTTACTATAGGTCCTATAAAACAAGTTAGAAAGTTTAACTCTTATAATGTGAATGGATTTAGATTTCGTACAGTCGATCGAGAAGTGGGTTTGAAAACACAGAATAGTGGTATATTTACATTTTCTGAAGTGGGATACTATGGAAAGATGCATGATATTATTGAATTAAACTACCACATACATTTTTCTGTTGTTTTATTCAAATAAAAATGGGTCGATATTATCAGAGGTGTTAAAAGAGACTCCTTGCAATTTACTTCTGTGAACTTCTCTCGCTTGATGGATGTTGGTGATCGTGAACTGCATGATCCATATATCTTAGCATTGTAAGAAAAAATGGTCTATTATTTGAATGATGTTGTGGATGAAGGGTGGAGTGTAGTTTCTCATGTAATACAAAGAGATTTGTATGATATGGGTGATGAAGTGGAAGATTTGACCTCTAAAATTGAATTTAATCAACAATAGGAAGCAAAATTATTTGTCCATCATGATATTGAAAATATTATTCTAGAAAGGATGAATGAAGTGGATGAAGAAATGGAGTAGGAAACCGACATGATTGAAGGGGAAAATGATTGTATGTACAATTATTTATTCATTCAACAACCACTTGTTTCTTTTCTATAGTCATTCATTACCATTTTTATATATATTTTGTCTGTTAGTACTGGGAATCTATTATCATTTATAATTTTTTTTTCTGCATAATTTTTTTGAAATATATATTCTGAACTTAATTTTATTTTATTAAATGACAGGAATTCCAAGGAGGAAGTGGTACACTATTTCATCTAGTTCTGCGACAGATGAAGATCCATCTGGCTCCCTCCCCATAGCATCTGAGGCACCAGCTGCCTACACCCCTACACCATCTCCTCCTGCACTATCTCTCACAGCATCTGTGGATGTCCCATTAGAGGCTGAGTCATCGACTCCCCCTTCAAAAGCCTCAGTAGTGGGGCAGCGACACGCCCCTTCCAGTTCATCATGGACATACTGGAGTGTCACTGTCATTGGTACAAATTTTAATTAAATAAATTTATTGCATTTTGTTTATACTAATTGTTTGCTCATTGAATATGAAAAAAAAAGCAACCGTGGAGGAAAACATAAAAAGTTCATATGTTTTTAATATGAATAGAGAGAATATATTCATGTCATTTGATTCTTATGGGGTCCCTACAGATGACGCCGCGGGGTTACTTGGCCAGATTCTAGGCCAGTTGGCAGCAGAGCCCATTTCCCTTCCTATTTATTATGATGATTGGAGACATATGCCTCTAATCTAGAAAAATGATGTTTTTTATTTCCAAATAAAGTTAATTTTATTACATTATGGTTTAATTTAATTTCTTGTTACTAATATGTTCAAAATGAATTTCTGTATACAGATGTTCTTCCACTTTACAGTTGCTGATGTGATAGCACAAAAGTGGACGTTGAAAAATCTTGGTAATAAATACAAAGATTTCAAATGAAGATTGTGGTGTGATGTCAACGATACTTTGTTGACTGTGCAACAAATGTATGAGAAGCTACCCAGTGGGGTACCGAATGAAGAGTGGAAAGTTTTTGTTGACAGACATCGTGATGAGAAGCGGATGATATTGAAATATATATTATTGTATTATTCTCATTTTACATTTATACTTGTATATGAAGAGGAGATGACATTGAATACATTACTATTAAATTCAATTTTATTTATTTCAGGATCTCTCAAGATAGAATTCATTAAACTGGGCTAAGCAAGTCATCCCTCACACTGCATGCTCAAAAAGATTTTCTAAAAGCCGAACGACATTAGTAATATTTTAATTAGTTTAAATATTTATAAGAAAATATTATATATTTAATATATTTAATTGTTTATTTATCTTTTCTTAATGCAATCACAGAGTTTAGGGCACAATGCATCCCGAACTGAACTGTGGCTGGATGTTCACAAAAAATCAGATGGAAGTTTTGTTAATGAGCCTGCCAAAGAAGTTGGGGTATGAAGTTAATTTTTTATCACAATAACTTATTATCAGTTTTTACTATGTTAATATATATTGATATTTGATTTATAGGTAAAAATTAAAGAACTATGGGATGCCAATCCTGGGCAGTCCTACTCAGTCTCCCAGGATGACCCAATTACTGAAGTCCTTGGGAAGGAGCATCCTGGTAGAGTGCGTGGGATGGGTTTCAGACCCGTACCATCTGAGGTCTTTGGCATGCCACCAGGGATTCCAGCTGTATCTACTCATGGTTATAGTTAGTCCATACCCAAATATGCTTAGAGGGAGATTTATTCTCTACGAACCATAGTTCAAGACCAGAGGGTTCAAATATCTGCTTTGCAGAAAGCGATGACTGATATAGATCAACAAATGAGAAAATATGCTCCCAGTGGTAGTGCATCTACTGGTGGTATGCATGCAAATCATAATAAATCAAAATCAATTAGTTTTCAAACTTTCATTGGTTTTTAATTTTAATATAAATATGCAGTAGTATTTAATTTTCAATATAATGTTCTTACAGGTGAGAACAGAAAGTGGAGATGGAGGTGGAGAGGGTGACGATGCATCATCGGATCGTGAGTAGTTGTATTTTTGATGTGTTGAACAAATGTGGGAACAATTGGTTTGTATATGTAACATGTGTGGCACATAGTTTCCACCAAACATTTTCATGTCCTAACATTTCCTTGATTTCTCATGTTTCCTTTTATGCATTTTATTGATTTCTGATGTTTCCTTTTATGTCTTGATTTCTCGAGTGTGGTATACATCATTCCATTTAGGCCTGTGTTTTAATTGGTAGTCGAGATTTTGGATGACTAGGAGTTAAACCCATTGTTGACGTGTTGAACAAATTGGGTCATTTCATAGAGATCAAGGGGATAATGTTGTGGACACTTTGGTGAGGCAGAAAGTATAGATAGTGAATCTTCATGCGTTGTTAATGGTTATCATATTTTGTTCATGATGATAAAATGTGGTCATACCCCATATAAAACCTAGGTTCCTCTTAATGGGAGATGGTATTAAACCGTATAAAACCAGGATTCATTGTACGATGTGTATTGGATGATCTAAAAGTATTACACTATATAAAATTTGGATTCCTCTTACGATAATTATGATATGTTCAAAAACATTACCTCATATAAAACATGGAAGCATAACATTATGTGAGATGAAAAAAATCATTTTCTTCAAGACATGACATTAAATTTTTCATCATGGTCTTGGTTGTATGATCTTACACTGTGTGCAATCATATTCAGGATTTCTTCATGGGTTGAAGGGCCTATTTTATCCTATAACCCCAGGTTTTATTCACCACAAAAACATTCTTGATTCCCCCAACTCACCAATCTACACTATAATAGTTTATATCAAGAGATCCCTAGTCCAAGCATTATGACAATAAAATATGCTCATACATCTATCACATGAGTTTATTCATCCCTGGAGTTTCATTAAACATCTATTTCCACAACATTCTAGAACTATGGGTGGATCAATTCCCATTTCCATGGGATACATATTGATGCATATATCTTCTATCATTGAGCCTAGCTGATGATTCACCATATAATAATCCATTACATAAGGTGTCATTGCCCCAAAACACTCACATGAGCCTCTTTTTTAGCAATAATCTCCTTTCATTTATGTTGACACATCAGTGGGCCAAGATGCTCTCATTTCCTGATATGAGGAAGTAAATAATGGGTATATAGATGCAAAAGTCCTTCTAAAATCCTAATAATATGAATTTAAACTATATCATTACCCCGTGTAAAATATATATACCTATTATTGAAAGATAATTTAACCCCATAAAAAATTGATATGTCTCTTAAAGAGAGATAATTTCACCTCTTATAAATTCTCGATGCCTAATATTATAATATGTAATTATTCAATATCATCATCCAAGAAGGTAAACCCTTCTGGCATTGGTATCCTATGACACAGTGAATCATAAAAACATGTGGATTGATTCCAATAATCACGATAAAAGTAGTTACATATAAATATTTAATTCATGGAACAACCCTTTCACCGACTCATTATAGGTTTCTCCCTTTTCTATCTACTTTGGTCAAAGCTTGGAGACCTTTAACTCAAACCTATTCCTATATTTGGAGCTCTAGGAATTTAAACTAGTTGTAGTCATAGTCCATGTTGTATGATTTTAAAAATCAAATCCCAATGTCCTCAGCAAACAATGTTAATTAACAACCATACCCTATTAAATGAAATAAGGATGCCTCATCCAATAAGTGTGGGATGATTATAAAAATAATTACCACATATAAAACTGAGATTCCTTATATGATAAGTATGAAATGAACCACACATTACCTGTATAAAACTTGTATTTCTCCGAATATGAGATGATATGATATCCTTGCCAGAGATGAAATCACTACACCAACAATAGTCTCTTACCATGTCACGCATCAAAAGTATGTTTGTCTTGATTCCCATTATGAGGAGACACATATTGATGCATGTATATTTCATCTCAGTCCCATCCCTACCGGCAACTCATCATGGGGACATTTCCCTCTAGGCCATGCTTGAATCTTGTCAACCCACATGTTTAAATAGAACATTTGAGAACGTGAGGAAATATCTCCCATGGAACCTAATATTCTATATGGTACATCCCCACATACACTTTTTCAGTTCACATATTCTACTATTTGGATAATCCTCACCCTACCAATCTAAAAGGGATCTCTAATGAAATGATTCATGGACATAGTGTCTTACATACCATCGCAGTCTCATTCAATGAAGTACATTTACTGATAAAAAGAGGATCTCATGCTTTGATCTCCATAAATAGTAGATCATGATATTTTTCATCCTATCCTCAACCAGCTCAGGTATCCTATGTTTCAAACATGGTCAATAATAATTCTATTTCTATTGATTACTCACATTTCACTTCCCAGTTCTCAAAAGTTGTAATTTTCATCGTGATATTTTTCAAGTCACTTCTTCCCCTCATTGGGTTCAACCCTATAATCAATTATAACTATATAAATATCCTTGATTCTTGAATCAATCATGGCTCATCAGGGCTTAGGGCTTGGGAGGAAGTCCACCTCAAGCATGGTTGAGTTGCATGATCACCACATGGTCTTAATTATATAACCTTAAATGAGTATTCCATGTCCATGAATCACTAATCTAAACTAATTTTAAATCAACCTTAGAATGTGTTGTGTGGTGTTGTACCCATTATCTATAAATTCAGGTCATGTTTTTTACTCCTTTTCACTACACATATCCATTTATGATGTTCCACTATATTTTCCAAGCATCACGACCATAAATTTTTTACTATTTGTCTCTATTATTTTTAAAATTTTGTGTGCATTAATCTATTAGGCTATTGGTATTTCTGGTTTGATTTGTTTTTCAGGGCATTGGTGTAGTGGAATCAGAATTTTTTTTTCTGGTCAACTTTTCATGGCGGTTTTAACCACTGCAAAAAGTATATAGGTAAGACATTAGTGGCGGTTACAACAACCACTAAACGTAAGTATTTTTTACCTTTAGGGGTGGTTTTAACCGCCGCTATAGAGTCGCATCACCTACGTGCATTCCGCGGCAGTTCTTGTGACTTTAGGGGCGGTTTTACGGCCACTGGATTTTATTTTATTCACGGAGGTTATAACCGCCACTAATAAAATAAAATCCAGGGCTCATAAAAACCGCCGCTAAATTCAGTAAAACCGCTGCGAAATGAGGCAGCTACAACGCTTCCCTTAAACCACCGCTAAATGGAAATAACTGTTGATAATAGATTGGTGATGCCAAATTTAGCGGCATTTTCTATAAACCACCGCTAAACCATGTAGCGGCGGTTTAAACCACCGCTATATGCAAAAATAACCACTGCTAAATGGCAGTTTTCTTGTAGTGGTAAGAGTACTAAAGGGGAACATCTTTAGGGGGATGTTAAAGATCTTTCACCAAACTAGAATAACAGGTTCTAAGTTTCCAAAGATACTAAACTATTATATTCCTCAGGCATGTACTATTTTAATGTGTTGAATATTCATCTAAAATGATGTAATACCCATGTATGTTAATCCTGGGTCTCTATAGTATGAGTATGTGGTATGTGGTTTATAATTTATTTATCATGTTTTGATGTTTTATAATTTTTGTCATTATACTGCACACCAGTTTCACTATGAATTATCCCTAAATTATATATTCCTTGAATTGGTTACCTTGATTGGAGCCTAATGACTTTTTAGAACCTAACTTCATATTGAGTTTTCAAACTTATATGGATCCGTCCCTTTGAGTGTTCCCTATTTTATGCCTAATTTTATTTAATGAGAAGAGAACCAAATCACCTAATGGAGAGTTTGGTTTTAATTATAAATAGTGATATCTTTTTAATGTGGATTGGATGTAGTGAAATAACATGGATCATGCCATTAACAATTATAATAAATTGAATTGGTTAGAGGTGAGTGGTAATCCCATGTCACCCAATTAAATTGAGTAATGGTCACACCCTTGTTAATGATAAATGTAAATGAATTATGAATTATTCATTGTTTCATATTAAATCTAATGGATTTTATTACTAAAGATGCATGGGAAAGATAACCCTATTTAATTATGGAAATTAGGCATGATGAACCTTATGCATGATAAACATAAATGGGTATGGAGACCCTCTCTAATTAAGGTAAAATAGAATGGAAACCCTCTCTAATTAAGGTAAATAGGCATGACTACCCTCATTATTATATACATGCATGATGAACCTCCTACATATTATTAAATTAGCATGGCCTCCCCTCATATAAATGTGATACTACATGGGCATGGTGGCCCTTGTGACACTATATGGGCATAGCGTCCCTTGTGATACTATATGGGCATGATGTCCCTTACCATGACACCAAGCATGGAAACCCTATATGTGATACAGGGCATGGAATCCCTATTCTGTGATATTGGGCATGAATTTCACTTTTACTACTATGATACTGGGCATCAATTCCCTTATAAATGTGATATCAAGAATTTCACCCCTTGATACTTGATCAAAGTTATTCAAGGATGGATCAAAGCAGGTAGCGTCAGCCTTATTTCCTTCAGGAACCAAAAACGATCAATTTAAAATTATTATTCCTAATTTACTTTATTATATCATCACACTTTCATGTTATACAAAAAAATTGGATATTTATTGACTCCATTGGTGGTTTCCTACTAAGATTTATCACACACCCTATCTGGGCCTCCTATGGAACCCAGATAGACTATATAATTGCAAGCATATACAAGGAAAAGCTTCCTCTTACAAATGTATGAAATTATGGCATGTCTTAGGATGAATCTTGGTTGTAGATAATCGGGATGAAGATTAATATGCTTGGATAGATTTTTACCTTTTGGACATTTTTTGTATAGCATGTATAGTACTATTGTCTGCTACTTGTATCCATGTTTTCCTAATTTATAAATAAATTACATAAATTATCATCCTTCTGTATATGATTTAGTTTACTAAATTTGATTATTATTTAGTGATTGGTTATTCATTTATATTTCCATCGCTTATTCAATATTATACTGATTTCTCTATTTATCCATTGATTATACCGCTGTGATACTCTGGTAATGAGGTCATAGTCTTACCAAAAACACACTCACGAACCTTGATACTTGTTGGAATCCTCTATCATTCAGGGATATATGCTTGAGGCCATGTGGACAACAAGGCCCAGTGAACCATTTAAGTGGAACCTGGGTCCGATACATCACAAAGTGGTATTAGAGCCTTTCATTTTATTTTCTTGCTTGACTATTTTGAGATAATGGATAGGATATTAGGAAGGTTATGTGGTTTTGTAATGAGATGTTCCTAGGAGTAGCTTACCCATGTACAAAAAAAGTCCAAATTGCTTCAAATGAAAATTGATATTTACTATTTTTTTCTTATTACAGTTGATATGATTCCACCATTGGGTGATGCACTTGAATTGTGATATTACTATTTATATGATTGAAGTTTATCATTTATCGTTGACATGATGAGATGAGGGCAAGGAATCATTGAACATGCATCATATTGAGCACCTTGTTAGAAATTCACATTCCATTCCATATAGGAGCATTGTGTTGTTTGCATCACCTATGATTTCCATGAGTACTTTGATTTATATAAATAGAATTGTTATTGGCTAAAAATTCTTGCAACGAATTAAGAAAAACATAGATCTTACTTATAGTTCCTTCCATAACCTAATAGTATTTTTCTACATAGTATAATGTGGACACCCTAAGTAGTCAACTATGGCACATTGATTCATAAAACATGGACTACTTGTAATGGGACATGTTATGATATTGATTTACTAGACACCACATTTTAGTTCATAAGGTGTATGGGGAATTATGTATTGGAAGTGATGAAACATTTGGTTCATCCATTTTAAATGAAATGTAACTATGATTTTAAAATAAAATAAAAAATTCAAAAACAAAGATCTTGACCCAATCTCGGACTTAGTAGTGGACAATAGGTAACGTCTTTTTGGTTATATATAATTTTTTCTATCACACAGACCTAACTCTTTGAGATGGAATAGGGGTGAGACTATAACATAGAAAGGATTTATACCTATTCTATTTTTATATCTGTGGATTATGCCATTATTAGATCCTATCTAAGGTGTGTGTTTGGAAATTATAGACTAATTCCACCATGACGTCCTCCGATCATATGCCAGGAGAGCGGTGACAACCATACCCCAGAGTTGGTGGTCCCTGATCCACCAATTATACCTCCATTAGTTCCTCCTATAGTAGTATTCTTGTTATTGATGTAGGAGATGATGCCCAATTTTGAGGATATTTCCTTTTTCTTATGGAAAAATTATAGGGAGCTCTACACTCTGCCCCTTCTTTGGGAGAGTTGACTCAGGAGTTTCAACACCTGTATTCGGCCACATTTTTGGGGGATAGAGGGTCACATGCTACAAAGTTTTGAATCAATACTATTATGTCTATAATGGAGAATTTGGAGACATCTCCTAAGAGGAGAGTAAAATTTTATACTTATATTTCAAGAGGATATTCCAAACGCGGGTAGGATATTCAAAATCAAGTTGGTCAGTATCGAGAAGTGATGTAGATGGATTTCCAGTTGAGCTTATTTGATTATTTCTTTCTAGTGACCATGAGGGATGATTTTAATATGGAGTTTATGAGCCCGCAATAGGTTTTATTGACAATCATGGACCATTTAGCTCATTTTATAGAGCTTGAGTGATTCACACCTATCTATAATACCGATGATCTAGTGAAAGCGAGATGATTTGAGGATGGTATAATAAATCCTATTCATTGTTTGGTAAATGTTTTATGATTGACTACCATATCTGAAATAGTGAACCAAACCCTTATCACCAAGAATAAGTTGAGGGAATAAAATGGTGTGATCTAGGGAAATTCAGAACCCAAACAGAGTAGTGTTTTTTCTAACGGTCAGAAGTGACGATTGGAGACTGTGTGTGTGAGTAGTGGCAGCCAGGTGACACCCATAGACAATTACACGATATGTCAGTAGTGTGGGAATACTAGTTATAAGAGGCCTTAGTGTCCTAGAGACTTAGTAGAGTTACAAGGATATAAAAGATCAGGGAATCTACAACAATTCTATAGGACCTTCCCATCTATTTTGATTGGGAGAGGATCCATACTAGCTCCACCTTTAGAAGAAGGTTCAGTATCACCTCACTAGGAAGGTAAATAGAGTACTACTGGCCGTATAGGAAGGTGATGATGTCATGGCCGTGGTATCTTTAGTGATACAACGCCATCAGAGAATAACTGCTCTAGGTAATTAGGTTATAAGATAGGGATGTGAATCAAGCCATATCTATTTAGTGAAACTAATACCAGAGGAGAAGGATGTTGGGACATAGACTGTTTGAGGTACTGTTCTAATAGCCTCTACTACCATTTCTTCCATATTTGATATGGGTGCATCACATTCTTTCATATTTATTCTTATTGTGGAGAGCCTTTGGATTCACGTTGAGTACTCTTGTGGAGTGACGATGCTTGATACACCTTTAGGTATATGATTAGAGAGAGTATTCTAGAGAAAGGACTATCCCATTGATGTAGGAAACCATCATTTCTTATGTAACCTCTTCGTCCTCGAGATGATAGGCTTTGATGTCATTATCCAGATGGACTAGTTGGTTCCTTATCATTCCTATATAGATTTTTATTATTGGAGGGTGTCATTTACATAACCAAAGAGAGGTATGTATATTCACAAAGGAAAGTGTGATTTATAGGAAGGTAGATATGGACCAGTTCATCTTGGTCTAGGTGGAGTGATTTCCCAGATTGATAGCCTTTTCATGAATAATCAAGGAATAAATCATATTGAGTTCTTTCCTATAGTCGAATTATTCATGGAAGTCTTCCCCAACGTCTCTTCAGGACTACCTCTTTATAGAGAGGTATAATTTACTATCAATCTAGTTCCTAGAGCATCACTAGTATCCAATACTCCTTACATGATAGGCACTACTGAGTTATAGGTGTTCAAGAGGCAGCTAGAGGATTTAGAGGCCAAGGTTTTTATATGGCCTAGTACTTCTCCCTAGGGTTCACCAGTATTTTTCACCAAAAATGTGGATGAAACCCTCAGGCCTTGTATGGATTAAAGGAAGTTGAATTAGATTATAGTGAAAAACCAATATCCCTTACCTCACATAGATGATCTTTTTTACCAGCACAGAGGAGTGAGGGTTTTGTCAAATATCGACCTGAGATCAGGCTATCATCTGGTTCAAATCAAAACTAAAGATATTCCACATACTTCATTCATTAGTTGGTATGACTTATATGAGTATCTTATGATTCCATTTGGTCTTAAAAACATGTTGTCTATCTTTATGGATTTTATGAATAGGGTTTTCCATCCCTATGTAGATTCCTTTGTCATGGTATTTGTAGATGAAATATTAGTGTATTCTCATACTCGGTCTGACCATTCCACTCATCTTGAGATCATTTTGAATACACTAAGAGAGCACCACATGTATGATAATTTTAGTAAATTTCATTTTTGTATCGACAAGGTTCACTTCCTAGGTCACATTATCTCAGAGGTAGGAGTTTTAGTTGAACTAGAGAAGGTGAGAGCTATGGTCACCTAGGGGAATCCCAAGAATATATTTGACATATGGAGTTTCTTGGTACTATCTAGTTACTATAAGAATTTTATACAAGACTCATCATTATTATAATCACCTCTTACATGATTAAATAAGAAGGGTGTGGAGTTTATATGATGTGAATACCATGATATGGCCTTTCAAGAGTTGAAAGGGAAATTAAATTCAGTATTGATCTTGATTCTGCTAGAACTGGGTAGAAGCTATACAGTCTGCTGTGACACATCAGGTATCAATCTAGGAGTAGTTATGATGTAGGAAGAAAGAGTCATTGCATATGGGTCATGGAAGTTGAAACCTCATGAACAGAATTACCCGACACATGATCTAGAGTTGGAAGCTATTTTAAATTCCTTGTGGTTTTGGAGGCATTAACTACTGGGAGAATTTTTCTGTTTACAGACCACAATATCTGTAGGTATAATTTTACATAGTGATACTTAAATATTAGGTAGAGAATATGGGTTGAATATCTATAGTCCTTTAACTTTGAGCAAGCCTATAAGAATGGTAAAGGAAATAATTTTGCAGATGATCTGATATGAAGGACTCAAATGAAAATGGTTCGAGAGGCCAGTAGTGAATGAAAGCTTATGGATCTATTTTCTAAGATGCATATAGAGGTTCAGGACCATCATGGACATGATGTACTTACATTGTTATCTATGACCTATTCACTTCTGGAGAAGGTGAATATGAGAGAGTTTTCAAATCAAGAGGGCTTGGTCCTATGAGAGAGTATTGTTGGTGAGGACCCAGCTTAGGATTAGTCAATCGACAGTGATGACATCCTGTATATACATGGGTGTTTCTAGGTTCCCACAGATATGAGAGAGGATATTATTCGCGAGCCACATGATTCTTAGTGGGCCTTTCACCCAAGTATCTCCAAGATGTATCATGACATGCACCGATAGTATTGGTGGCTAGGGATGAAGCGTGAGATATCATACTTTATCACTAGGTGTTCCACCTGTCAATAGGTGAATGTAGAGCACCAGTGGACTAATGGGTTGTTATAGCCATTAATGGTATCAAAATGAAAATGATATGATGTTTCTAGGTATTTTATAGTCAGATTACCAAGGTATCCTTGAGGTAGTGATGTGGTTTGGGTTGCCATGGATCGATTGATGAAATTAGCCCACTTCCTTCCCATTCAGGAGACTTTCTCAGTTGATGAGATGGGGAGATTATATGTCCTTGAGATTATTTGACTACATGGGGTCCCTAATTCTATCATTTTAGATAGGGAAACTCATTTCACATTGAGGTTTTGGCTGGGTTTGCAGAAGGCTATGGTTACATAGGCACTTTTGAGTACAACATTTCACCCTTAGAATAATGATCGGTCAGAACAAAATATATAGGTTCTAGAGGGCATGCTCCGAGCGTGAGTCCTTGATTTCAGCGGGTCTTGGGAGTATAATTTCCCTCTCATCAAGTATTCCTAAAATAATAGTTATTAGGTGATGATAAAGATGGCTCCCCATGAGGCCTTATATGGTAGGCCGTGCTGATAAACTCTATTCTAGTTAGAGGCAGGAGAGGTAGTGCTACCGGTTCCTCATCTCATTTAAGATACTTCAGAGTAGGCTCATATTATTAGGAATCATATGTCTATTGATCATTTTAGACCAAAATATTATTCCGATCGCCATCAATGACCTCTGTATTTTGATATCAGGGACCATGTATTCTTACGGTAATCACCAATACTTGGGCATGGATGGATACACATGTAATAAAATCTATCACTACACTTTGTCAGGCCATTTGAGATTCTGGAGAAAGTCAGGCCGGTAGACTATCAGTTTCTATTACCTCAAAGGTACCATACCATGAACAACCTATTCCTCCTTTCACAGCTTCTCCATTATCATGCTGATCCATCTCATACTTTTGATCCCAAGGATATTGAGTTATTTTCTGATTATTTTTTTGAGAAGTATCCTACATGCATCGTTGATTGGAGAAAAAAGGCTCTCTGAGGTTGGTCTGTCCCTTTAGTATGGGTGCTATGTCAGCACAACTAAATACAGTATGAGACTTGGGAGTGGGAGGTCAACATATATGCTCAATAGATAAAATTATTCTCAAATAAATTTTTACTGCCCTTGGAAGGTGAACTTGGGGATGAGTTCCTTTAAGGGGGGGAAGACTATAAGAATCTGGTTTTTATCTCAGGTATGAATCTTGTTTTTATCTCATGTATGAATCCTTTTTGATTTTATCTAATTATTTATTATGGGCCTAATATGGATGTTCGATGAGGTTATAAAGGTTACAAGGGTGTCTGTGACTTGTTTAGGGCCTAGAACCCCAACCAGTGTAGAAAATCACTGGGACACATGGTTAGTAGAAACCATGTGGGAATGGATAGTGGGGTGAAGCAGGGAGAAATATTTTACCCAACCATGCACCAGGGGATGAATTCCCATTTGAAATGTATTCAGTTTTTTGAAAAATATATTTTCATGGTTTTCATATTCTTTCCATAATTGTGTGCCCTAACCATACGAGTTTCCCCTTGAAGAAATGAAGGGAACACGGTTGTCACACAATTTGGCCAACCACGTGACCCAGATATTTTAGGTAAAATAAAAATTTCCCCTTAAATCTATTTTAATTCAAAACCACCTCTCATTTCTCCTCTAGAAGATAGTATAGTTCTTCCTCTCCCACTTTGTGATCTCAAACCCTCTTTGGATAGTTTTTGATCCCAAGCTCTGATCTGAAGTCACATTCAAGCACCGTTAACCATGTTGGATGTGCATTAGTAAGATCTCGATTCCTTTTTATCTGTTCTTGGTTTGTATTTATCTCAATGGAGTTATCAAGGTGTAGGCTCATATGCCATATTTTCAGGGTGTTCATCCATTATTAATATTTCTTCTGATCCAGGAAGAACTAAAGGGTGATACTGAATTAGGAGAGTTGTACGAGTATGAGGTAGGTGGTCCATAATTTATTCCTCATGTTATAATGTTTTATAATATATGACATTGTTCCGAAAACTAGTTTCACCATGAGTCACCCCTAAATTATATATGTCTTGAATTTGTTTCTTTGCTTGGAGCCTAATGAATTTTTAGAACCCAAATTCATATTGAGTTTTCAACCTTATATGGAGTAATCCATTTGGATGTTCCATCTTATATGCCTAATTGGATTTAATGAGAAAACATCCAAAGCACCTAATGAAGTGTTTGTAGTGATATATTTTTGATGTGTATTGGATGTAGTGGCATAGAATGGATTATACCCTTAACAATTATAATGAATTGATTTGGTTAGAGGTGGTTGTTAATCCCACATAACCTAATTAAATTAGACAATTATCATGCCCTTGTTAATGATAAATATAGATGAATTATGACTTATGAATTGGTTTGTATTAAATCCAATGAATTTTATTACTTAATATGTGTGGGCATGATGACCCTCTTTAATTATGAAAATTGGGCATGATGACCCTTATAAATTATAAACATAAATGAGAATGGTGACCCCTTTTATTATATATAGGCCTAATGAACCTCCCACTTATTATTAATTGAGAATGAAACCCCCTCATATAAATGTGAAACTATACGAGCATGGCATCCCTTGTGATAGTATACGAGAATGATGTCCCTTATGATACTATATAGGAATGACATCCCTTACTGTGATACTAGGCATGGAGACCCTATAAATGATACTAGGCATGGAGTGCCCTTTTACTATTGTGATATTGGGCATGGAGTCCCTTATAAGTTTGATACTGGGAATTGAATCCTTTGATACTTGATCAGAGTTATTTCGGCATGGGCTGGAGAAGGTAGTGTTAGTCTAGTTTCTTTCAGGAACCAGAGTCAACCCATTTTTAGTTTTTATTACTAATTTAATTTATTATATCTATACACTTCCATGTTATACACATATACTAGATATTTATAGAATACATTCATGGTGGCATAATGATATTTATCTCACTCCCTATTCAGGTTATCTATGGCACCCGAACATACTATATGCTTGCAGGTATAAACAAGGTGAAGCATCCACTTATAGATTTGTGACACTATGGAATTCATTAGGATAGAGATTGGTAGCAGATGATTGATATAGATCTTGGGATTCTTGGATAATTTTTTTTCAATTTTTGGATTCTTTTTATAGCATGTATAGTACTATTACTTGCTAATTATGTCCATGTTTTTCTACTTTATAGATACACGAAATACATTATCATACTTCTATATTCGATTCAATTTACTACATTTTATTATCATTGAGTTCTTGGTTATTCATGTATGTTTCCACTGCTTATTCACTACTATACTACTTATACTATTTGTCTATTGATTATACCACTGTGATACTCTGGTAAAGAGGGAATAGTCTCCCCATGGACACAACCAAGACCCTTGCTGCTAGTTAGTAGCCTCTAGAATTCAGAAAGATACACTTGAGTCAATGTGGCCAATTGGTCTTGGGGAACCGTTTAAGTGGCACCTGGGTTTGGGATGTCACAAAGCTCCTATGAGAATCTGAAGTAATAATAGAGCATAATTTAACTAAAGTCTACACTATCTAAAGATTTTGAGAATATTCCTTCACCATTAAATGAAACCACCAGTGGGTGTAATTTTTAAACATGATATACTGGAAGTGTATGGAATCTTGTGGGTAAAAACAATAATACCCAAGCACTAAAAATATAGTGAGGTCCATAAAATAAATATTAAGACCGTTTTACCTTAAAAAATAATGAAGAAACCCAATGTGATACATACCACCAGAACACTCCACCGTCAAAATTAAAGGACCCTAGAACACCCTGGGAGGGTAGGGGTGAATCATGATGTCAAATTTTTTCTTTTAAACTTGATGGATATTTTTCCCATGTTTGTAGGAACCTGTTAAACCTATATGAAAAGGAAGAGCATAAAACAAACAATCACATTCAAAGTAATGACACAACAATTTTACTTGGTTCACCACTAAGGGCTAAATCCAAGGAGCATATGCCGAAAGTGTGTTAGTCGTACCAAAAACAACTAATTTTATCAAGTTGTGGATTACAAGAGTTTGGGAATAATCACTATGTCCTAGGAACACTACCTTTATATGGTTTTAGGGATAACACACTATTACCCTCAGATCACTTCCATTGACTCCCCCTTGCTCACTACATTGGAAGAATCTTCACTCAGTTTATCGACTTGAAGGTCACTTCAATGGTTTATCATTAAATCATGCATCCTCAAATGTAAATGGATGCTCTGTTGAAGTCCCTTAATAACCCACATATGTAATTTATTTTCACATACACTGATATGTTATGGAAATTAATTACGTAAACTGATTTCGTCAATTTCTAGGCTTCCTTGGGTGTTCCGCGTACCGTGTTCTGGGTATTGTGCGTGGACCACCTCTTCCATGTACCACTACTGTTTTCATGTACCATCCAACTCCTCAGTGAACTGCCCTACTCAGCATACTGCCTTACTCCATGTACTACTTATCTTCTCCACGTACCGTCCTACTCCGCATACTACCTTGCTCTGCTGTGTACTACGAGAGCTTCCTGTATGAACCTCACTCTCTTCTGTAGACTATTTTCCTTACACAGATGATTCTCTCTGCGTACCATATTCTCCTCCACAAACCACTTCGGACTTCACCAGATTTCTTCCTGAAATTTTAATATCCAATCTCTTTATTTAACAAAGGGGATTATTACTCCTTAAATAGGCACATAACTCCGCAAATTTCACTAATCCAATTTACCCAAATTTTCAATGTGGGAAAATATTCACTGTATACTAAACTCCATATACGTACTGTTAGCCTCCAAAAATACTGCTTATGTTTTTCAAACTACAAAAATCATGTTAACCTTCAGCATTTTGTGTTCTGCATGCCTTCACCATGTACCATCACTATAAACCATTTTCGGTTCTACACACCGCTCCGTGTACCATTCCCACTACCAGGTATGTGGCCACGAACCATTACCCGAACATGGTACATGGTCCATATTCTGAGGTATTCAGTTCCCTTATTTTTCTAATTTTCTTTGTCGTTTCACATACCATTCACTGCTATGTGAAAAAACTTTATTTTCTAACACCAAACTCCCAATTTTGAGGCCCAAAATTGGAAAACACTAGGAAACTGCACCACCTTCAATACTACTTTCAACCTCAAACATATGACCTCATTCCTTGAAAAATCCCTACTCATCCTTGTGAATATTGACAACAAACACAAACCAAAATCCATTATTATCAAGGAACTGTTGTACCCATCTCTCTTGGATTTTAATGATCACAATCACTCTCATCATGTTCTAACTTGTTTTCAAGTGTTTTGATGCTAGGAAAAAGGTTGCCCAGGAGTTGGCCCAAGAAGGCTGATAGTGGAATCTCTGAGTCCACCAGCCAGCCGGTGGTCTCTGGCAGAAGCATTGCTTTCTGCCAGAGCCACCGGTTAGCCGGTGTTATCGCACCGGCCAGCCGGTATGGGCACCGGCCAACCGGTTCTTGCCCACCAGCCAGCCGGAGGACCCAGGCAGTAGGCTTGCCCACTGCCTGGTGACACCGGCCAACCGGTGGATGACCACCGGCCAGCCGGTGGAACCCAGACAGAAAGCCTGCTCTGTCTGGACCACCGGCCAGCCGAGAGCTCAGCACCGGCCAGCCAGTGGACCACCAGCCAACTGGTGAGACACCACCGGCCAGCCGGTGTGCCCAGTCAAACTAGCCGTTGGACCACCGGCCAGCTGGTGAGACACCACCGGCCAGCCGGTGTGCCCAGTCAAGCTAGCCGTTGGGCTTTGACCAGACTTGTACTTTTGACCCCCAACGGCTCCGGAAGCCCTCCAACGGCCATATTGAAGTGTTTATGGGTATTTCTACTATAAATAAGAAACCATGGATGCCGGGAACACTACCGAAACATATTTTGATGTCTTGACACTCTAACGACAAATCTCCAAGACCTCTTGTGATCCATTGCCATCCTTGAAGCTTGAGATCCCTCTCCATCAGCTGCTCTCACACTTTTGGCGCTCAAGGCTTCCGTGTGTTTGTATTATTTTATTTGTTTAGTTCTTCATTGGGTTTGGATTAAAACAAACCTCTCATTTCCATTCTTTCTTTCAATTGGGTTTCTTGCTACAACCATAATAAAAAAGCAAGCTGTACGAAGGTGTTCTAGCCTACCTTAAAACGGCTAGTGGGTTTCTTGCTACAACCATTAAAAATCAAGCTGACGTAATTAATCTCTCAACGGTTCTTGTTGGGAGCAGAGACGTAGGCTTGGGAATTAATCCGAACTCCGTTATCAAATTGTGTCTTGCCTTTTTTATTTCCGCTGCATTGATAATTGTTTTAAATTGTTAATTATTTTTGAAAAGGCAATTCACCCCCCCTCTTGCCATCCTCTACGACCCAACATTTGGTATCAGAGGAAGTGTTTGTGTAATACCTTAACCGGTTACAAACTTAAGATCCTTAGTGATGGCTAATTCCTCGCATGCTCCCGAAGGGTATTCTATGACTCGAGCTCCATTCTTTGATGGAACCGATTACACTTATTGGAAAACTCGCATGATTAATTTTCTTAGAAGCATTGGTTATCCTATCTATAGGATTGTAATGCAAGGCTATACTTTATCTAACAAGGATGAGTCCAAATGGACCCCCGAAGACATTTCCAACTTTGAGCTTGATGGAAAAGCCATGAATGCTCTTCATTGTGGGCTAGACCATAATGAATTCAACCGTGTTTCTACTTGCTCCTCTTCTTATGAAATTTGGAAACTTTTAGAAGTAACCCATGAGGGCACTAACAAAGTCAAAGACACTAGATTAGACATGTATCGCCAAGATTTTTAAAGTTTCACCATGCACCCACACGAATCAATTACTGAAATGTTTACTCGTTTTACTGACGTTTGCAATGGAAGAAAATCTCTTGGTGAGGATGTTTCTGCAGAAATGATAGTCAAAAAGATTCTTTGGGTCCTACCAATCTCATGGGCACCAAAGGTGACCGCAATTCAAGAAGCAAAAGATGTCAAGAAAATGCCGGTTGAAGAGCTCATTGGATCACTCATGACCTACGAGATCACCATGAAGAGGCAAGCCGATAAAGAAGGTAAAACCTTCAAGGAGAAAAAGAACATTGCTTTCAAAGCAAAGGAAGAAAGCTCCTCCGCTGATAGCGAATCCGAGATTGCTCAACTTGCAAGAAAAATGAGAAAATTTATGAAGAAAAAGAAGAACTTTCGAAGGGCACTAAAGGAAGAGCCCAAAGCGGAGAATGAAGTTACATGCTTTGAATTTGGAAAGAAAGGCCATATCAAACCGGAGTGCTCCATTTTCAAGAAAAGGGTAAAAGAAAATAAAAACAAGAAGGCTTTCAAAGCATCCACATGGAGTGCAAGTGATGACTCCATGTCTTCAAGCGACTCAAGCGATGAAGGTGAACCATGCCTAATGGCATTTGATGAGGTATCTTCTTCCGACTCCTCTTCCTCATCTTCCTCTTTCAATAATGACATGTCCTATGAAGATCTCCAAAATGCGAGAGATCAATTAGAGGAAGGTTTTCATGAACTTACCTCTAAATTTATGGCTTTGAAAAAGAAAAAGAAAATTCTCATTTCTGAAAAAGAACAACTTCTCAAAAAGAATGAGGAACTTACCCTTAAGATCCAAGATATTCCAAATGTTGATTCTTTGAATTCAACCATTAAATATCTAAGGGAGTCTCTTGCCAAGTTCACCCAAGGTGAACAAAATTTGACCAAATTACTAGGTTCTCAGCATTTGGCTAGAACAACACATGGACTTGGCTTTAACAAACAAGCCACTTCTTCTAGAGAACCCACTACTTTTGTAAGGGGGAGCTCTCAATATAAATTTTGTAATTATTTTAAAAAGACCGGGAACATGATTTATGAATGTGATTGTAAAAATTCAAGGTATGGAAGCCCCAAAACCATTACCTACTCGGATGAGTATTTTAGATGGCAACCCTCTAGAAAAATATGGGTTCAGAAGTCTCTTTTAGCTAATCTTTCCGGACCCAAACTTATATGGGTACCAAAGTCTATTCTCTCTTGATTTTGTAGGATAAACGCCAAAGAAGTAGGACTTCGAAAGGCTCGTGGTATCTCGACAGCGGATGCTCTAGGCACATGTGTGGCGATCCCTCCGAGTTCAACTCCCTTGAAGAATTCGATGGAGGATACGTCACCTTCGATGACAATTCAAAAAGCAAGATTGTCGGAATAGGTACCATTGGATTTGGTAGCACCTCTTTAATTAAAGATGTTTTATTTGTTAAAGGTTTAAAACATAATCTAATTAGCATTAGTCAACTTTGTGATAGTGGTTTTTCGGTGAATTTTCAAAATGATTTATGCAATGTGTTTGATTTTCAAAACAAATTGATATTTTCTGCTTCCCATTTTCAAAATGTTTACATTATTGATTTAAAGTCTTTAGCTAGCCAAAATGTTAAATGTTTAAGTGCTCTTGACAATGAGTCTTGGCTTTGGAATAGAAGGTTGGGGCATTATAGCTCTCATTCACTTCTAAAGATTAATAAGAACAAGCTCATCTGTGACCTTCCTAAACTTAAGTTTAAGAAATATTTGATTTGTGAGCCATGCCAACTTGGCAAGCAACACAAGTCTTATTTCAAATCTAAGAAAAAAGTGTCCACTTAAAAATATCTTGAGCTCCTACATCTTGATATTTTTGGTCCTACCCCTATAGCAAGTCTAGGTGGAAAATCCTATACCTTTGTCCTAGTAGATGACTTTTCTCGTTTCACTTGGGTTTTCTTTTTAGCTCATAAAAATGATGCTTGTAGAACCTTTTTGAAATTCTCTAGGAAAGTAGAAAACGAAAAAGGATATAAAATTATATCGCTCCGTAGTGACCATGGAGGTGAATTAGAGAACAAAGAATTCGATGAATTGTGTTCCTCTCAAGGATACAATCACACCTTCTCTTCCCCTAGGACTCCACAAAAAAATGGAGTGGTTGAAAGGATAAACCGAACTCTCCAAGAAATTGCTCGAACCCTCCTTAGTGAATTCAACCTCCCTCAATTTTTCTAGGCCGAGGCAGTTAAAACTGCTTGTTATACTATTAATAGAGTCCTTGTAAGACCCCTTCTTAAGAAAACCCCCTATGAACTTTGGAAAGGCAAATTACCCAAAGTTGGTTATTTTAAAGTGTTTGGTTGTAAATGCTTTATCCTTAACACAAAAGATAACCTAGGGAAATTTGATGTCAAATCTGATGAAGGTATTTTTCTTGGGTACTCCAACCCAAGCAAAGCCTATCGTGTCTTCAACAAACGTTCAAAAACCATTGAAGAATCATCTCATGTCAAGTTTGATGAAAATCTTCCAAAACCCCATCCGGTCATTGAAGATGTTGAAGATAAGCTTGATAAACTTGAATTAAATGATTCCTCTTCTCCTCTCAAGGAGGATGATGATCATGAACCTTCTTCACCTTCTTTGCCTTCCACCTTGCCTAAGGTTTGGAAACCTTCTAGAGACCATCCATTAGAAAATGTTATAGGTGATCTTCAAGCCGGTACTCAAACTAGAAGATCAATCCTCAACGAGGTTGAACATCAAGCCTTCATTTCTCACCTAGAGCCTCAAACCATTAATGATGCCATTAATGATGAGAATTGGGTTCTTGCAATGCAAGATGAACTAAATCAATTCTCTAAAAATGATGTTTGGACTCTTGTTGAAAGACCCAATGATCATCCAATTATTGGCACTAAATGGGTTTTTAGGAACAAACTTGATGATCAAGGAAATATAAACCGGAACAAGGCTCGCCTAGTAGCTAAGGGCTATAATCAAGAAGAAGGAATTGATTATGGTGAAACCTTTGCGCCCGTTGCTAGATTGGAATCCATTAGGATCTTGTTGGCTTTCGCCGCCCACTTAAATTTCAAACTTTTTCAAATGGATGTTAAAAGCTCCTTTTTAAATGGTTTTATTTCAGAAAAAATCTTTGTTGAACAACCTCCCGGTTTTGAAGATCCAAAATTTCCAAATCATGTTTTTAAATTAACCAAGGCTCTATATGGCTTAAAGCAAGCCCCTCAGGCTTGGTATGAGCGGTTAACAAAATTCCTTTTAGAAAATGATTTTAAAATGGGTTAAGCTGATTGTACCCTCTTTTTAAAACACACTTCAAAAGATCTTTTAATCGTCCAAATCTACGTCGATGATGTTATCTTTGGTTCTACCAAAGAATCACTTTGTACTGATTTTTCAGATTTAATGAGAAAAGAATTTGAAATGAGCTTTATGGGGGAATTGAAATTTTTTCTCGGTTTTCAAATCTTTCAAAATTCAAAAGGTATTTTTCTAAGCCAAGGAAAATACACAAACGAGATCTTAAGTCGTTTTGGTATGGATCAAGTAAAGGAAATTAGCACCCCCATGAGTACTTCCTTTAAGCTTACATTAGATGAAGTCGGGAAACCGGTTGATAACAAGCTTTATAGGAGTATGATCGGGAGTCTACTTTACCTACCTGCGACCCGTCCTGACATCATGTTCAGTGTTTGCCTTTGTGCTCGTTTTCAAGCCAATCCCAAAGAATCTCATTTTAAATCGGTCAAAAGGATTTTTAGGTATTTAAGAGGATCCAAAAACATTGGTTTATTTTATCCTTCTAATACTTCTTTCGAACTTTCTTCATATTCGGATGCTGATTTTGGCGGATGTCAATTAGATCGAAAGAGTACTAGTGGAACCTGTCATCTGCTAGGCAAGTACCTTGTATCGTGGAGTAGAAAGAAGCAAAATTGTGTTGCTCTTTCTACTTCCGAGGCCGAGTACGTAGCCGCTGAGAATTGTTGTGCCCAAATTATTTGGATGCAGCACACTCTCTTGGATTATGGCCTTTCCTACGATCATGTCCCTATTCGGTGTGACAACACTAGTGCCATTAGTATTTCTAAGAATCCAATACAATACTCTAGAACAAAGCATATAGACTTAAGGCATCATTTCCTTCGTGACCATTTTCAAAAAGGGGATATCACTTTGGACTTCATTTCTACTGATTTCCAATTAGCTGATATTTTTACCAAACCGCTCCCGGTTGAACGTTTTTATTTTATTAAGGGGGAGTTAGGAATGATTCGTCAATGAGCACTATTAAATATTTAACTCTTTTTTATTTTAATTCTATTTTTTTGTTTATCTAATTTCTTCTCATTTTCCCACCTATTTTGATAATCCCAAAGGGGGAGAAATTTCTCTGTTTACTAGTTTCATATTTCAATTGATTAAAGTTTTTTTTTAAAAGTTCAATTTTTTTTTAAAACCGGTAAGTTATTGATTTTGTTCCTTAAAAAAAAATGACCTATGGTTACAATTTCAAAATGACTCATTCTCTTTAGATTAAGATCATTTTCAATACATGGTACATCTCTTCAATTTTGAAATGATCTCTAATATATTTTCATGTCCAAAATTGTTTATTTAAGTTTTCAATTGGCATATCCTTTTTAAAGCTTTCTCTTTTGTGATTGTGATCATCAAAATTGGGGGAGATTGTTGTACCCCTCTCTCTTGGATTATAATGATCACAATCACTCTCATCGTGTTCTAACTTGTTTTCAAGTGTTTTGATGCTAGGAAAAAGGTTGCCCAGGAGTTGGACCAAGAAGGCTGATAGTGGACTCTCTGAGTCCACCGGCCTGCCGGTGGTCTCTGGCAGAAGCATTGATTTCTGCCAGAGCCACCGGTCCGCCGGTGTTATCGCACCGGCCAGCCGGTATGGGCACCGACCAACCGGTTCTTGCCCACCAGCCAACTGGAGGACCCAGGCAGTAGGCTTGCCCACTGCCTGGTGACACCGGCCAACCGGTGGATGACCACCAGCCAACCGGTGGAACCCAGACAGAAAGCCTGCTCTGTCTGGACCACAGGCCAGCCGGGAGCTCAGCACCGGCCAGCCGGTGGACCACCGACCAACTGGTGAGACACCACCAGCCAGCCGGTGTGCCCAGTCAAACTAGCCGTTGGACCACCGTCCAGCTGGTGATACACCACCGGCTAGCCGGTGTGCCCAGTCAAACTAGCCGTTGGGCTTTGACCAGACTTGTACTTTTGACCCCCAACAGCTCCGGAAGCCCTCCAACGGCCATATTGAAGTGTTTATGGGTATTTATCCTATAAATAAGAAACCATGGATGCCGGGAACACTACCGAAACATATTTTGATGTCTTGACGCTCTAACGACAAATCTCCAAGGCCTCTTGTGATCCATTGCCATCCTTGAAGCTTGAGCTCCCTCTCCATCAGCTGCTCTCACACTTTTGGCGCTCAAGGCTTCCGTGTGTTTGTATTATTTTATTTGTTTAGTTCTTCATTGGGTTTGGATTAAAACAAACCTCTCATTTCCATTCTTTCTTTCAATTGGGTTTCTTGCTACAACCATTATAAAAAAGCAAGCTGTACGAAGGTGTTCTAGCCTACCTTAAAACGGCTAGTGGGTTTCTTGCTACAAACATAATAAAAAAGAAAGCTGTATGAAGGTGTTCTAGCCTACCTTAAAACGACTAGTGGGTTTCTTGCTACAACCATTAAAAAGAAAGCTGACGTAATTAATCTCTCAACGGTTCTTGTTGGGAGCGGAGACGTAGGCTTGGGAATTAAGCCGAACTCCGTTATCAAATTGTGTCTTGACTTTTTTATTTCCGCTGCATTGATAATTATTTTAAATTGTTAATTATTTTTGAAAAGGAAATTCACCCCCCCTCTTTCCATCCTCTACGACCCAACAGGAACAACCTTAGTTCCAACAATCCCCCCCTTTGGATTTGTTGGAAATATCCAAATAAATTCACTAATGCGCCAACTATGATAAAAACATAAACCTTCAAGAAACAAATCAACCATCACTCTAAGTCTATGTGAGTAGTGATTGGTATAGAAAACAAGAGAGAGGACATTAATTGAGTTCTCATTATTTTGTTTTCTTCCCCATAGTTTTAGTTCTGGATTTTTCTATTCTCCATCTTTCCTATATCCAGAAAAAAAAATAGATCACTCTCCATTGAATTTATCCATTCTCCCATATTGTAAATAAACCCAATGAACTGAATCTTGACTTGTAGAATAAAAAACATGCTCCCCCTAGATCGTATCTCCCCTATAAACCTGCATTATTTCCACAAACAAATTAAAAATAGTTAAAAACAATTGAAGAGAGGGGAATATTGTAACTTCCTTATGAACTGGGAGTGGGAGGTGGATGAACACCAAGGATCAACTGATATTTCTCAAACAAAACTATTGACAGTGGATTGGTCATAATTTCATCAACTTTCTCATCAGTTCCCACATGGTCCATTTTGATAATGTATCGTTCAACATTTTCCTTGATGAAGTGATATATGATTTCAATATGTTTCGTATGAGAATGCTGAACATGATTCTTCATAAGATCAATATCACTCTTGTTATCATAGTAAATCACCATTGGTTGTTTCACCTCATATTCAATGTCAATAAATTGCTGCTTCATCCAAAGAAACTGAGTTCACACCTTGGTAGCAGATATATATTCAGCTTTGGCATAACTAAGAGAAGTACTTTCCCATTTCTTTCTCATCCATCCCATGCATTTTGTCCCAATATAGAATGCTCCACCACTGGTGGACTTTCTACCCACTACATCTCTAGCTTAGTCAGCATCAGAAAAAGAAGATAGTTTACTATCTCTTCCTACAACAAAGTATAGGCCATAATTATGTGTACCTTGAATGTATCTCATGATTCTTTTCACTACCTCTATATATTTTTCCTTCAGATTACTCTGAAAGAGGGCCTCAAGTCAAGTTGCAAAGACAATATCTGTCCATGTCACTGTCAGGTACAATATAATTCCAATGATTCTTCTATACATGGAGGGATCCAAAAAATTCCCATCTTCATGCCTCCCGAGCTTTGTTCTGACCACAATCAGAGTCAAAATTGATTTGGAATAATGCATATTGAATTTATTCAGCAGCTCTCTTGCATACTTTTCCTAAGAAATGAAAGTGTAATATTTCTTCTAAATCACCTGTAACCCTAAAAAGTATGTGAGTTCACCAATCATGGAAATTTTAAATTTTGATTTCATGTGATTGGAAAATTCATCCACTAATCTATGCCTACTTCCACTGAAAATAATATCATCCACGTATACCAATACCATGAATTGATCCTTTGGATAATTCTTTACAAAGATATTTTGATCGACTCCTCCTCTTTTGAAATCAATCTTTCTCATATTTTAGTCCAACTGAGAGTACCATGCCTATTGTGCTTGTTTCAGGCCATAGAGATATTTCTTTAATTTTCAAACCTTAAGTTCATCATTTCCAAGCAAGAACCCTATGGGTTGTTCAATTTAGAATTATTCTACCAATAATCTATTTAAGAATGATGTATTGATGTCTATTTTATACACTTTATAACCTCTTTGGATTTCCATGGAAATAAATAGTCTGATTGAATCTAGTCTTGCTACCATAGAAAATGTATCTTCAACAACAACACCATAGATTTGTGAATATCCATTACATACCAAGCGTGTATTATTTATGATCACATTTCCATTCTGTTCAATTTTGTTCTTGAAAATCCACTTCATACCGATCACATTGTGACCTTAGGGTCTTTTGAAAAGATCCCAAGTCTGATTTTTATCAATATAATCTAACTCTTCATTTATTTCTTTTACCCATTACTCATCCTTTATATCCTCTTCAAATGATGATGGTTCCATAACTGATAGAAATGAGGATTGATCATTATTCCTCATTATCCTTGTATGTGTAGGTGCATTATGATCCCTGATAAGGTTAGATTGATCAATATCTGATCTTCAATTTCTCCTTTGGTGTTTGACCAAATTCTCTATAGCTATGACTTCCTATTCTAATATTTCTTCTATGTCAACATCATGATGTGACTCCTGAGAGTTTTGTACATCTTTCTCTACCTTTGTATTAGCATTTTTTCTATGTTCACATTCTTCCTCATCTTCTATCACATCAGCATAAGAATTCCTTGAAGAATTCATATTTTTATCTTCAATTATCTTAACATCAATGCTCTCCACAATTATTCCCAAGCACTTATTGAAACACTTGTAGTATTTGTTATTCATTGAGTATCCAAGAAACATTCCTTCATCTATATTGTCACCAAACTTCCCTTGATTTCCTTCTTTGTTTCGGATGAAACATATGATTCCGAAAATATGAAAATATTTCAAGGAGGTATTCCTTCTATGCCACAATTCATATGGTGTTTTTGTCTCACCCATATATATCCCTGTTCGATTTGATTATACACAACAACTTAAAATACCTCTTTCGAGTAATGTCATGGAATATGACTCTTGATCAACATAGTTATGTCCATGTTGTTTACCTGTCGATTCCTACACTCAATAACTCCATTTTTCTGTGGAGTTATCATAGAATCCATATCATGTTGTATCCCATGATTCTAGAGGTAATTTTCAAATTCAATAGATGTTTATTCCCATATATTGTCAAACTGAAAGACTTTAATCTTTCATATAGTATCATTCTCAATGATTCGTTGATAGGTTTTCATCTAATCAAGCACTTGTCGCTTCTTGTGTATAATGATCAAACATTCCATTCTACTGTATTAATCAATGAAAAAACAAAGTACCTTTCTCCATGTGTTTTGAAAACATTTATTGGGCCACATACATCTGTATGGATGTGTTCAAGAAGATTGGATGCTCTTTTATTCTTTGGCTAGTAGAAACTGCATACCAGTTTCCCTCGCATGCAAGCATCACACGCATTTTCTATTTCATAATTTAGATTAGGGATATCCATGACTGTCTTAAGCTTAGATATCTTTTCAATGTCCTATTTATTGATGTTCCCCAATCTTTGATCCCATAAGTTGTTTTCCTCTCCAACTTTTAGGTAGAAAATGTTCTCTTTTCTATCAACCTGATATAAGTTGCCTTTTATTCTACAACCTTTCATGATAGAATTCCCATACTTTCCTATTATAGTACAACCATTATGAATGAATGTTATAATAATACTTGATTCATAGAGTTGACTCACACTAAGAATATTGTGACACAGACCGTCCACATAAAGGACTTCAGTTTTCTTCATCTCTCCATTAGCTAGCTCAGTACTTCCACTGCCTTTTATCTTCAAAGCACCATCATTACCAAACCTCAATATTCCATCAAAATTTTTCTTGACATTCATTAATAGTTCTACATTACCTTCCATGTAATATGAACATACTCTATCAAGAATCCAGGTGTTGTTTTTCTTTGTAGCTTTGAGGGCTACTTCTGCAAAATTGTAATTTTCAATTTTCCTCTTTTCTTTCTATGAGATATTGGATTTATTGTAGAACACTGATGGAATTTAGATTATATATTCCATGTACATGGGTTCTTCATATTCAAATACTTCATCCGGAGGAGCAAACCTATTTGAAATAGCAACACTATCTGGTTGACAAGTATTGAATCGTCTCTGAACATTGAAAGAATTTCTCCTGTCATACCTCTACCTGCAATATACAGCTTTATGGACAAAGTTAGAACAATGAAAAAAATATCCATATAAATTATTTCTTCTATATGTTCTCCTATGTTGAGCTCCTAACTCTTCCCCATTCATATAACTCCTCGCCTCTTCGTAGTATGACATGGTATGGACCTGATAGACACAAAATTGACCCTTCATGAAAGGAAATGTCTTATCACTTCTATTTCTCCTCATTCCTTCTTCCTTAGGAAAATAGTTTGACTGCCTATAATTTTTGAAAAATTGAGGATAATGTTCAGTTCTCCTTTCAGTTTGATTTAGGGTTTATTTTTTATCACTTCTGGTGGCTTTTCAACATGATCAAATTTCAGCTTTCCTTTATTTTGGTTCACTTTATTTATAGCATTTAACATTTCTACATCAAAACCAATTCCACTATTTCCCATGCACATGGGTCTTTAATCACTCAAGAACTTTTCAAATCCATCAGAACCACACTTTTCTCTCTCCATTAGCTTAGTATATAAGAAACTTCCAAATTGTATTTTCTTCTTTTATTATTTTGAAATTGATTCAATTCCGAGTTTACTACTCAGAGTAACAACTTATTATTTTAGTCCCTCAGTGGTCTTGGACTTCTCCTCCAGTCTCAAAGTAAGTTCATTGATGACCTTTTATTATTATTCAATTCTGAGTTTTAGTTCTACAACATCATCAGTTCTTTCAAGGATTGATGATTGTATATTCACCAGTTCTTCTAGTTGTTCAATTTCCTCTCCTAGCTAATCAATATATTCTAATGATTCCTCCACCATTGATTTCCACTTATTTCATCTCTTATATTTATTCTCAAGATTACCAAAAGAATCCTTAAGTTGAAACTTGGGATCAACATTAGTAGTCAAATAATTATCTCTAGATTTATCTATCAATGGTTTTGAGTTTTCAATGGTAGCTATCACGGAGGCATGGATTCCAGTCTTAAATTTTGGTTTTTCTTCCTCACAGAATTCCTTATCATCATCTTCCTCCTCATAGAAAAAACTCTTCTTCTATAATTTTTTTTGAAAATTTGAAGTTTCCCGTTTTGAAGAATATTTTTTGAGTTTCTCCATGTTTTCAACTTTTCTCTCTTCATCATCAAATTTTCTTGAGCACTGAGAGGCAATGTGACCAACTATTTCATAGTGAAAACAAGCTAGAGGTAGCTTGCCTTCAAATTTCTCTATCCCCTTCTTAATTTTCTTTGAAATGAGGGAAAGTGTTTCATTTTCCTCGTCATCTTCATCACTGCAATCTCCTGAAACATTTATTTTGTCCATGGATTTGAATTCTATTTTCTTACTAACACGAGTCATATCTTATTTGGGTTTTATTATCATTTCATATGCTGATATATTTCTCAGTAGATCATCCACTGAGATTTTGGGGAGATCTCTTTCCTCAAGGGATGAAACCTTTTTATTGTAAAGGGGTGGAAGTATTCTAAAGATTTTCTTTACTATGTCAATGTCTTTAATTTCTTCACTCAGACCTATGATTTCTCCTACAACTTTAGTAATTGGATTGAAAAAGGAATATGCATTCTCATCAAGATGCATCTTAAGATCATCAAACCTATTGTGTAGTACTTAAAGTTTTACATCCTTCACTTCTCTATCTCCTTCATAAATATTATCTAGTTTATCCCACATTGACTTGGAAAATGTGAAACTCATTACCTTTAGATAAATCTGATAAAAAAGGGCTACAGTGAGAGCATTCTATGCTTTTGTATCATCATCAAGAATTTTTCTTTCTGTATCTATCATTAACATCCCTTTAAGATTAGTGACTTGTATTCCCTATGTAGTAGAAAATAAGACTTCCATTCCAAGAGACCTTAGGTGAGATCCCATCCCATTTTTACATATCTGAAAATTACTTCCATCAAAGAGAGGAACTCCCCTAACTTCGACTAGATTCTCTACGAAGACATAAGACAGATTCAACACCATCATTCATTACCCTCTGATACCACTTGAAGGACCCCAGAACACCCTGAGAGGGGAGGGGTGAATCAAGGTGTCAAATTTTTCTTTTAAAATTGATGGACCTTGTTCCAAAATTGGTAGGAACCTGTTAAACTTGTCTAAAGAGGAAGAGTATAAAAAAACAATCACATGCAAAGAAATGATGAAACAATTTTACTTGGTTCACCAATAAGGGCTACGTCCAAGGAGAATATGCTAAAAGTGTGTCATTCATACCAAAAACCCGAAATATTCTCAAGTTGTGGATTATAAGAGTTTGTGCATAGTCACTCTATCATAGGCACAATGACTTTACAAGGTTTTAGGGATAACACACTGTGTACCTCAAATTACTTCCTCTAACTCCCCCTTTCTCACTACGTTGGAAGAATCTTCGCTCACTTTATCAACTTGAAGGTCACTTCAATGGTTTAGAATTAAATTATGAATCTTCAACTGTAAATGGATGCTCTATTGAAGTCTTGTAATCACCCAAAGATGTAATTTATTTTCCCATACAATGATATGTTATGGAAATTAATTTCGAAAACTTATTTGGTCAATTTTTAGGCTTCCTTGGGTGTTCTACATACTGTATTCTAGGTATGGTGTGTGGACCACCTCCTTAGCATACCAATGCTGTTTCTGCATACCGTCTAGCTCCTCAAAGAACTGACATTATCAGCATACTGCCTTACTTGGCATACTTCTTATCTTCTCCGCATATCATCCTGCTCTGCGTAATACCTTACTCCACCATGTACTATGAGAGATTCCTGTGCAAACCTTAGTCTCTTCTGCAGACTATTTTCCTTATATAGATGATTCTCTCTATTTACTGTATTCTCCTCTACAAACCACTTCAGAATTCACCATATTTCTTCCTGAAATTTTAATCCATAATATCATTATTTAACAAAGGGGATTACTGCTCCTTAAATAGGCACATAACTCTGAAAATTTTTATAATCTGATTTAACCAAATTTTCAATGTGGGATAATCTTCACTGTATACTAAACTCAATATGTTTACTGTTAGCCTCCACCACGTACCAATCCTATTTCGAGAACCGAATCAATCATGAAAACTTTCAGCATTCCGCGTACCACATGCCTTCACCGTGTATCATTGTTGCAAACCATTTTTGGTTATGTGCACTACTATGTGTACCATTTCCGTTTCTAGGTATGCGACCATGAACCATTCCAGGAACATGGTACACGGTCCATGTTCTAAGGTATGAGGTTCTCTTATTTTTTCAATTTTATTTTTCGTTTATCATACCATTCACTCCTATGTTAAAAACCATTGTTTTCCAAAACAAAAATCTTGATTTTGAGGCCCAAAAAATCGGTAAACACTAGGAAACTGCACCACCTTCAATACTGCTTTCAGCCTCAAATGTATGAACTCATTCCTTGCGAACTCCCTAGTCATTCATGTGCATATTGACAACAAACATAGAACAAAATCCATTATTATCAATGAACAAACTTGGTTCCAATAAAAAGGAAACTGAGTTGGATCATGGGAGGATCATCAATGCCCTATAAAAAGTCATCGAGACCCTTCATTTTGTATGCATGTCATCCATCCAGTAAAAAGTAAAATGTCTCCCTATTGAAATCAGACATTTATACATTCTATGAATAAGCATGTGCCCCACATGTGGAGGGAATCATGCTCATATATCCAAGAATTATTCTATATAATGAATTCACCATGTTAGAAGAAATTAAGGGAATAACTCACTCTAGGAGGGGAATACTCACACACTACTGGATTCTACTCTTGTTTTATTCTCATTATTTTAAACCTCTGATGATGGAACACTATTCCATTTGTGGACACACAAAGGAGAATCCCCTCAAACCCCTGTTGATGAATTATGATCATTAAATGTTATTACTAACTCATAAATGCATCTTAATGATTTTAATCAGTAGAGTTTTCTTTTGATTTTCTCTTTTAATTTCTTCTAATTATTATCGAAATTGTACACATAATCCACTTGGATTTAATTCACTACATGAGATAACAAGAATTGGGGGAATTTAAAGGTGAATGGGGGTATCCAATCACCAGACTAGGGAAAGTTATGATATATAACAATCATTGTATTTCCCTATCTAAACCGAAATAGCTTGATAAAATTAATCAATGAGATTCAATTGATGGGAGGATGAATAATAACCAATTAAATAATGATTCAATAGGATAATGTGGGAATGATCCAAGGTTGGACCACTAAGATTTAAATTATATTTTAAAATAACCAATTTCACCTACTTTTTCTTTCAAATTGAACCCAAAAAACAAGATTTCAAAACACCCATAAAAATGTCTTCTCTAGAGATAATTTTAGTCCCATTTTTACTATATTTTTCTCAGGTTCAAAAATTATTTTTCTGAGCACCCAAGTGATAGGTGTGCATCAAGATTATAATAACAATGTTGAGTTAATACTAAATTTCTATTTTTTTAAGATAAAGTAGCCAATAATACATATTTTACTATAAATCATGTTTTAATAAGACCTTTTATTAATAAAACTCCTTATGATTTGTGGACTATAATAAATCCAAAACTTTTATACTTCAATGTTTTTGGATTCAAAGTACTCATTATTAATTCTAAAGATAATTTACATAAATTTTATCCAAAATATGATGAATGAATATTTCTAGCCTATTATATAACTAGTAAGGCCTATAGAGTCTTTAATAAAAACATAAATACTATTGAGTAAATAGTGCATGATAAATTTGATGAAAATGGTCCATTTGTTTTCAAACATCCTAAATTCTAAACTTTGGATGTTATTTAAAAAACTAATTTTCAGCACATGTTGGAAATTTATTTTTATGATAGAACAACTAAATTATTTTTTTGAAGTTCTATCTCAAAAATAATTTAAAACTTTTTTTTGAAGAATAGAGTTTTATAAACCCTAGGAATAATTTGATCCTTAGGAATCATCCTAGTGGTAATATCATTAGTGATGTATACCAACCTATTATAACTAGAAGTTCCTTAAGAAATGAAATTTAATATTCTGATTTTTTATCATAATTTCAACCTAAGACTCATGATAAGGCCTTAGGTGATAAATATTGGATAAAAGATATGAAAGATAAAATAAATGAATTCTAAAATAATCAAGTTTGGAATTTAGTTTAATGACCTAAAGATTAACCTATTATTGGCATAAAATGCATTTTTTAAAATAAATGACATGAAAATGGAATTATAGCTAGAAATAAATCTAGAATCATGGAAAAGGGTTATAATAAAAAAGAGGGAATACAATATGAAGAAAATCATGCTCCATTAGCTAGAATTAAATCTATATATATTCTTCTAGAATATAAAACATTTCTTAATTTCAAACTTTTTAAAATGGATGTGAAATGTGATTTTATTAATGGATATGCACAAGAAGAATTTTACATAGAAAATCCCATAATTTTGAAAATAAAAAATCTCCATACCATGTATTTATACTTACTAAAAAGCATTATGGACTTAAATAATCCTTGAGAGCCTGACACAATAGGTTAACTAGATTTTTGTTACAAAACATTTTTTAAGGGAGTTTTATATCCAATTTGTTTTATTAAAAATGTTTCTAAAAACATAATAATTATTAAAATTTATTTTTATGACATTATATTTGGATCAAATCAAAAATATCATATAGATTCTTTACAGATCTTATGAAATATGAGTTTGAGATGAGCATGATAGGTGAACTTTATTTCTTGGTTTTCTAATTTCACAAAAACTAGTTGGAACTTTTATATCTCAAAATAAGTATATAAACTATATTTTTAAGAAAGTATTATATGAAAACAAAAAAAGTATAATCACTCCAATCAAAAAATCAAATACTTTAGATATTGATGAAAATGGGAAACCAGTTGATCAAAATATCTTTAGAGGAATGATTAAGAGTTTACTATACTTAACAACTAGTCATCCATATTTAATTTTTTCTATATTATTGTGTGAAAAATATAAATATAATCCAAAGGATTACCATATTAAAGATGTAAAATAATATTTTTGTTATCTTAAGGGAACTATGGATATAGGATTATTTTACTCTTATGGAAATGATTTTGAACTTAAATGTTTTTTTGAAGCTGAATTTGGTAGGTGTAAAATGGATAGAAAAAGTACATATGGAACTTTTAATTTCTTAGGTGAGGTTTTATTTTCTTGGTCTAGTAAGAAACAACATTCTGTAGCACTTTCAACTATTGAATCCAAATATATGAAAGTTGGAATTTATTATGATCAAGTGTTGTGGATGCAACACACACTCACTGAATTTGGATTAAATTTTAGTAAAACTAAAATTTTGTGTGATAACACAAGTTCCATATCTTTAAGTAAAATCCCAACACATCACTTATGAGATAAGAACATAGATATAAGACACAATTTCATTTAGGACCAAACAAAAAAATGATATATTATTTTATAATTCATTGAAATGTAAGAACAACTTGATAATATATTTACAAAACCCCTGAATTATAATATATTTTAATATATTAAATACAAGCTATGGATGGTCAATACAAAATGATCATTCATATATACTTCCTTTTTATAAATATCCTCATAGTATTGAACTCCCTTTTAAAGGGAGAGTACATATATCATTGTTTTAGTTTTTCTAAATTTTTTAGTTTTTTTAAAAACTTTGGTTTTTCTATTTTTTAGTTTTTTTACAAAATTTTTTATTATAAAAAATTTATTTTATATAAACAATAAGAAAAATTACCATACAAAATTTCTTATATAAAGTTTCAATTTTTCTATAAAAGGTAATTTATAATCTTTAATTTTTATTATCCTTTACTATTTTCTTTTTTTTCTATTTACATTTTCTTTAGTCGTATAAACTTTTAAATTTTTACAAATTTTGATGTTTTTATTTTCATATAATAATCTCATACGATGATAGTTTTCTAAAAAACATTAAGATTTTGGAATTTATATTTAAATATTTTGTGGATAAATATCAACTATCAAATCATAAATAGGTTTTATTTTGATCCGTCAGATTTCTAGAAGTCAAAAGGTCACCCCTAATACTATAAATAAAAGTATGGGTCACCACATACCTCATTGATTTCTCATACTGATCTCAACTCTCGATCCTAAAATATATCATGCATTTTATTCTTTGAAATTATTCTGATCAATTTTCCTCATCTAATCAATATTCATCATCATTCTGTATAAAATGAATTCTGCTAAAGAAATTTTAAACCAAAAAGTGGTGAAGGAAAGGTTGATTGAAAGTTTATGGTTTGATAAGACTGATTCATTTCTAAAAGAATTTATCATATTTCAGGGATGAAAAAGGTATGTGTTAAAAAAGAAGATTTTGATCTTCACTATCCAGTGATAGTGAAAGAGATTTACTCTTATATGGTTTTTAGTGTTGAATATGATTTGTAAGTTAGTTTAAATATTTTTAATGATTACTACAAGCTCGATATTCAATAATTAGATGATGTGGAAAACGTTACTTTGGAAAGAGAAACATATCTAGTAACCCAAAATTTTCCAGATAATCATGGTAGTTTTGGCAATTAAAAGGTTGAAACTTCTTTATTTACTTATTATAAAAATATAAGGAAAGTTTTTCATTTAACACCAAATAAAAGATTCATAACTCTTTGGATATAGGGGTATCTTATCCCAATAAAAAAGGGTATAGATACATTGAAAGTTTTGGATATATTTGTGTTATATTTCTTGGTAAATATGAGGATGTTTAGTTTAGTGAAGTTTTTTTATATTAATTGAAGCAGTTAAGAAAATTTCTATGAAGTTGAGGATTTTTTTGTTTCCATGTTTTGTCAACAAAATGTTGGTAAATTTCATGACTGTGATGAAAATTAATAATCAAGAAGTTTCTATAAGATAAAAGGTTTATTTTATCAATAAAAAAACTATTTCTAGAATGAATTTTGTTTTTATGACATATCTAAAAAGATTTTTTAAAAATTGGAAAAATATGGGTTTGATTCAGAAGTTATTAAGCGAAAGAATAATATTTAAGAAAAAATGAAAGTCAGTTCTTCTCCACCAAAGATGAAAAATAAAGTAAATTAAATGTATGATGAGGAATATAATGAGTTGATGAAGTGAAAAGTTGAAAAAAACAAGGTGATCTAGTGTTTGTTCTTAATAAGGAAGATTACTTATCATTGTAGGAGAAGACTCATGAAGTTTTAAAGGATAAGGAAAAGAAGTAGAAGAAAAAGGAAAAATTTGATGAAGCTAAAGTTTTTGAAAGACTTATGAAAGGTGTTGAGTGAGATCATAGAGACTTATGTTTTATTAATCAGGAATGAACTTTTTCAATTTCTCTATTATCGATTATTCAACTTATACATCCCATGTCTGATCCTCAATCAAGTTCACCAATATTAGATATTGCTCAATATATTACATCAAAAAATAACAAGTCATAACTTCCAAAGTTCCAATATCTATTTAGAAAGGTAAAAGTAAATTTATGGAAGTTGAAAAATATTTATCAGAACATGTTGAAGAAAATTTTCAAGAAAGTGTAACAAAATTTTGGAAATCATATTTTATAATTGGTGATAAGTTGTCAAGATATTTGAAAAATAGTTATAAGTAGAGTCAAAAGAATCCTTAGAATAAGAAGAAGAAGTGAGTTATTCCAAGACCTCCTCTTTTACTACTCAATATGAAAAAGATGTTGGGTTGAAAGTTTCTAATAAAGAACAAAGTTTTGAGAATGAACCAAAAAATCAATAATCTCATACAAAGTTATCAAAAAAGGGTGAGTCAGATAAGAATGTTTATTTTTTTAGTATCATATACTGTGAAAGAGAAAGAGTATGTAGATTCTGGTACATCTAAACATCATATTTTCAATGTCTTATTAGACTCAACCTATTCTTAAGATAGTGAATATAATCACAGTGTTTAAATGAGATTTACTTATTTTAATAAATCATTAAAGAATATTGTTGATTAAATTCAATATTTTCCCAGTATTGAATCACATTACAAGAATATTCAAAAGTAGTTATTGATGATTATTTTTAAAAGTTGTCTTCTGATGTTTTTGAGAAGTTCAATCTTGTTGATCAGTTGAGTTTTTAAAAAAATCACAAGATCAAGAAATTTATGATCTGAGGAAAAAAAATTTCTCTCAAAGAAGAAGTTGTGAAGTTGAATGTTGAGAATAAAAAAATCCCATTTATTGAAGAATAAGTTATTATTTTGAAGCACGGTATTTGAAAGTTTCAAGTTCTGGAAGAGAAGGTTGCTAATTTGGAATCATCGGAAGTAGAGTCAGAGAATAATCAAGATGAATTTTAAAAAATAAAAGTTATTGTAAAGAAATTTAAAAATATGGAATTATTTTCTCTATAAAATATTAATGTTATAAAAATAATTTTTTTATTAAATATTTGTTTTAATTAATCATTCTCCACATATTTTTGTTTTAATTTTTTTTCCAATCATAGTTGGTTGAATTTATTTTCTATATTCTGGGATAAATGATTATTTGAACTAAATTGTTTCACAGTTTTTTATCTTCTAACATTTAATGTATACTTTCAACCTCTATTAATCTTTTTTAAAATCATAAATAGAGAGAATTTATTTGAGGATATTTTATTAGGGATAATTTTTTAAGAAGTTTTTATCTTACCATTCTTCTTACTAGTTTTTCAGAAAAAGTTTGTTAAAAAAAGGGAGTTACAAAGAAAAGGGATATGATAAATAAAATGGAGAAGTGTTTTTTAATTAGAATAATATAATGAATCTCTTAAAAATATAAAGTGATTGGAAGGTTTTCAAAGTTATTATTTTTTCTCTTTAAGTGTTGTGTTTTATGGTTTTTAAAAACAGAGATATTTTTGAGTCAAAGGGTTTAATTTCTACACTTTCTATCCTTAGTTTCGAAAAAAAACACACTTTCCTAGAAACTTTGTTTTCCTAAATTTATATTTCCCAATCCTTTTATAATGTTTTTGTAGAAATTGTTTTATTCTAATGGATAGAAAAAAGTTTCTAAAATGATGAATATAAAATTTTTACACTATTTCTAGTCCATCAGATAGACTAATTATAGTCCATCAGAATGAATTAGTATGGTCCATGAAAATGACTAAGTCTAATCCATTATATTGAGAAAGTCTAGCCCATTGAACTGATGAAGTCTAGTCCATCAGATTGATGAGGTTTATCCCATCAGATTGACAGAGTCCAATTCATTAGGCTAACTAGGTTTGATCCAATGGATAAATTTTATTTTATTCCATTGGAATAAATATAATTTATTACTTTTTAAGAATAAATTTTATAATTGGATGATCAAAATCATTTATTCTAGATGAAATACTTCTATATAATTGTGTTGATACTATCAAAATGACATCAGATGACGACATATAAAACATGATAAGCTGTCAAGTTGGATCCCATCCGAGGTTGTTTCAACCAACTATGAGAATAAAAAAATTTGAATATTGGAGATATGACTATAAATAACGAGGAATTAATGGTGGTGGGAGTTAATACTTTTGTGAATAACCCTATCTAAAGATTACTATGCTATAACATCTTGTTACTCATGATTTGTAAATCTTTAGAGAGTTTTTTTCTAAGGAATATAAGTAAAGATTATAAATTACTTTTTAATTTTTTAATTTTTATTTATTGTGTCCAATCTAGGTTTAGATCAGGGGTTTTAAAGGATAGGAAAAAAACTGATTCCGATTAGGCTGATCGAGGGCTTCTGGGGCTAGGAAGACATAGATTCTGATCTTTTTGATCGATAGTTTTCTTCTTGAAGGAAGTCAAACCCTAATATTTGGTTAAAATTTGGGAAGGTGAAGCATTGATGAAAGATAAATGGCATAAATTATTTTTTGATAGAGAATCGATGAATTTATAGGGGTAGAAAGTGGTATGGTGGGGAGAATTGTGACACATAAATTGTCATGAGTTAGTATTTATCTTATTGTTTATTTTAGTCTTAAATTTTTGAGAGTTTAGAATTTTAAAAGTTGAAATGTTAGAGGATAATTTAAGATTAATGGTTAGTAAAAAATTATTGTTAAATGTACATCCCAAACATATAAGGGGGGAAGAACAATTCTAGAATCTCATACATGGCTAACACAAAGTTTCCATAATAGTAAAGAAAAACCGTGAAATCTTCCCAAAATGTTAAATTTTATGATTTTATAATTTCATTTTAAATTTTATATCTCAAATTTATTTTATCTTTTATCCTAAAACTCTCCAGAAAATCATTGGTTGATGTCTTCCCCCATATCCCCTTGGATTCTTGGATATCCTCCACTTAACTGAAGTGATTTTCTAAGGAAATTCTATTCTTCCTCTTTATTTTTTATTCCTCTATTATATTCTTAGTTGAATATGGTTTCCATGTTATAGAGTTGGGATGGGATAATAAAATTATTCTTGATTTATATGGATTTTAAATAGCCTCTATGATTCTAAGAACTTATTGTTTTAATAAATTTTCATGGTTTCATTAGTGAGAGGTAATTGTTTCACTATAACCACCTTTATTTGTAAAAACTTCGTTTCTTGAGATTTATATAATAATTTTCTTAGTAAATTATTTCCCCATGTGAAGTTTATGATGGATTTATAAATGTTTTCAAGGTTCATTTTTAATTTTAAATTTGACCTAAAGGATTTTTCCATGTTTTTTCAAGGGATATGATTTCTAAATGAATTACAATTCTTATAAGTTGTTTAAAAAAATTCCTACAATACCTTTTTAGTCCAAATGGAATTATAATTGATTTTTTAAAGATATTTGCTTTCATGAAAATATGGATCCATGAGTTTTTAATATTTTATGATTTAAAGGTTATGTCTTGCACTATAATTATTACTGTTATTGATTATGGTTATCTCCTTTTACATATTTTACTTATTGATTTTGGTTCTAAATATAGAGTTTATCATGTTGGTGGTTGCATATGGAATTTTTGAAAGGGATAATACATGAGAGGTGTTGGTTTATATCTTGAAAACCATTTATGTATAGTTTATAGATTTTCTATGATTTGAATATAATGTTCTACATGGGATCCTTGAGTGCTAAATGGTAAATAGAGGACGAGTGATACCTTAACTATGATTTGTCTTTTTCTAGGGGTCCCTAGTTATCATTTCTCTTGGGATAGGGATTTATGCCTAATAAGGACATGAGGAGAATTTGGGTTTCGAGTATGTCAGTTTTATATTAGTCTAACAAGTGATTTGTGAGTGAGGTATTGGGTTGTATAGAATAGGTTTGAGGTCACTATCCTATTTTATTTTTTGTTTTGTTTCTTTTATTTATAACTTATCTCATGTTTTTTTATCTCACATCATTATTATTTTAGTTTGTGACTTACTTAATGTTATGTTTTCCATTATTCCTTACGATAGTTTCTTATTATGTGACTATGTTTACTTTCCTTAATTTAAATGGTCTCATAAATAAAGTATTTCTATCAAAGGTAATGATATGTGTTTTGATTTTAAATCTAAAAAAAACATGGAAAAATGTTTTCTAATTATAGTTAAAACTATAATTTCATGCAGTACTTATAAAATGATTTTCATTGATTCATGTGTATATTCTATGGTGTAATGAAAGCAGTGTTTTGGTGCCCAATTTTAATTTTTCATCAGTTTCAATGGATAATATCTGAATATATTGATGAAAGAAACCCTAAAATCTCCTATAGAGGATCATTAAAATTAAATTTATAATTAATATAAAATAATAATTAACTTGAATGTGATAATTCTTCTAGATAAATTATGATATTTCTATTTTTCATTTCATCATTGCGGTGGAGAATCCAAGAAAGTATTCCTCTAGTTTCATCCGTATGTACTCCATGAATCTTCAAATAATGCCCTTGGTATTCTGAGTTAAAACAAAGAGGAAGCTAGTGCTTCATATTATTCTTTATTGATCACAATGAGAAGATTCTATTGTAACAACCCCAACTCCAGTAACCTAGGGATGGTGTTTACTTTATTACATTGGTATAAGAAATGATGGATCATATCACTTATAATCACATAGTTTCATTGTTTTAGGAGACTATATACATACATGTTTTCCATAGTACATTGGAAACTTTAAAACACAGTATTATAAACATCTTGAAAACTTTATTATTCATTTTAATACACCCTTGAATTTATTCAAAGATCAATTGTTGGCACCCTAGGGAATGGAAGAAAAAATAAATGGATGAGCTCAAAATATTAATAAGGGAAATCTTACAACATAAGATATATTTTCATTAGCATGACATAATTTGTAACAACCCAATTATTCTCATTAGTTTGAGAATACAATGAATCATTACTTAGACTTAAGTGACATCCCCAAGACGTCAAAGGATGTATATAAATGTTGAAGGTTTTCCCATGAAAGTGGGGGGGCAATTTACCCTTTAATAAACAACCCACTAACCAAAAAAACCATAACCAACCAACCACTATATGATGTATGATAAAAAAAGACAACTCAACCATCATCTTTATAACAAAACCACACCAAAGTATGCTACAATGGAAGCCAAACCAAAAACAAGGTAAATAGTGGAAGAATAACTAAAGACTCTAAGATTACCATAAGACTCCATGCTCCATAGCTATATGCTCCAACATCATCAAACAAACCAAGTATCATGAGGTGGTGATAAATACATGTGATACTTTACCTTTTCCCATGTCCTAGAAGATAACATCTGTAAAAGAACCAATGTTCCAAAGAAGGGGTGAGTATAAAATTCAATAAAATTTCCCTAATAACTTCCCTACTCATGCCACTAGAATAGAAATGTTGGCAACATTTATATAAAATAGTTTATATAAAAAAAATTCCAAAAAAATTTATACCTAAATATAGACACGTTCCAAAACTGTTTGTAAACAAGATTAAACAAGTAATATTTTTTTACCAATTTTCCAGCATGTCACATTTCCATAAAAACAACCAAACAAGGCTTTAAAACCATTTATCAATATCATTTTGTCATAACCATTCTATTTCACCCTTTCACACACACAACCATGCATGAAACCTAGAACTCCCTATTCTCATGACCAGTGAGTTATCCTTCCACTAATCCTTCACTTAGTGGACCACTTTGATGGGGGTACTTCACACCCATATCCATCCCAACCTTTTTATGGGGTTCCTTCATGCCCTTATCCATACCAATGCATATGATCACACACCATAACCCATACCAAACCCATGCCAAATCCATGTGTGTTCAACCAATTCAGTAAACCTATTCTTTTATTGAAAATAATGAAGCAATATAATTAAAAAAAATTTCATTTAAATAAAAACATTCTTTTTATTGAATTTTTTTCATCAAAACCTTGTTCCATAATTCCAAAAAAATCATCATTTTAAAATCCATGTTTTAAAATCACGAATCAAGCACTTTATTCAAGAACACCGATTTTCTAGATTTCCACAAACCATCATTCAATAAGGCTTATAACAATCAAAAAATATAAAATTCACCATCATTTCATAAAAAAGAAATAAATTTTAAATAATTCCAATCAAATCTACTAAGAGGAGTCGAGAGTAAAGCCACCTACCTCAACCGTTTTGATTAAAACTGAAAACAGATGAAGAACACTCATGAAATCGAGCCGATTATCCACAAAACTACCTTAGATATATTACCCTAACAATAATGATACCAAATATCAACATATTTGTAATCGAAAATCATAGATCCACCCATAATAGGAATAGATATGAGATTCTGAGAAGAGAAGAGAAGTAGATCTAAGTAGATATAATGAAACGTGACAAGTACAGTGAAAAACTACGACATACCTCAAGAATCCAACTTCAAATCACCAAAGGAATCCTTAGAATTGCCTCCAGATTGATGTGAGAACCTTATTTAGCCTTATAAGAAATAAAATATTGAGTTAGAACCATTTTGGGAAAAAATGAGTGGATTAAAGGAAAAGACAACCTAGATCCACTTTTTAAGGAGGTGGGTTTTTAACCCACACATGGTTTAGTTGCACAATTAGAAAAACCGTGTGCTAATTTTCTGTTAGATACTATCTCAAGAATAGCCTTGCACAACCTCCTCACATAGTCTCCCTAACCCACGCCAATCATGCTAAATCTGCTGCCTTAAACCCGCTACTGCACATGGTTTCTCCAAATATTTCTATACGGTTTGGACAATCCATATGCAACCCGTGCGCCTATCCTTTATCCCCTAAAAACTTATTTAAAGTTAACCAAACTCTCCCAAAATTTAACCATAACCTTTATATGCATTAAAACATAAATATAGGGTTACATAATAGAAATAAGGGGTGCTAAATTCTCCCCCCATTAGTCTTTCCATGCTCGGGAAGTAGAAAACCATCCTCACCCTAAATGAGTTCCAGCCATTGCTCTTTCATTTCCTTCCCATATTCTCAAGTCTATTCCTAAATCCGAACATGTTTCCATAAAACCCGCACTATACCGATTATTTTTTCATGAAAGACTTTCTCTTTACCATCCACAATCTACATCGAGATATGTATCAATGAATAATCCCACTCTAGGTCAACATGATCCCATTTGATCACATGGTCAGGATAAGGCTGATACTTTTTCAACTAAGATTTGTGTAACACATTATGTTCTGCACTGAACTGTGGTGGAAACACCAACCGATATGATTCCTCTCTAACCTATTCCAGTATCTCAAAAGGGCCAATGTATCAAGGAGATAACTTTCCCTACTTCACAAAATGACGATGTCCAAGGCTTGGATAAATCTGCAAGAACATAAGATCACTCACCACGAATGACAACAGTATTTGGTGATGATCCACATATGATTTCTGATGACCTTGAACTGTCTCCATCCATTTCCTGATCAACTGAATCTTATCCATTGTTTCTTGGACAAGGCTTTGCCCGAATAGTGAAGTCTCACCTATTTCCACCCAACAAAGTAGAGAACGACACAGACATCCATATAATGATTCAAAAGGATCTATATGTATCGAGGCCCAATAACTGTTATTATAAGAGAACACCACCAATAGAATATGATCTTTCCATGAGCCACCAGAATCCATTATGCAATCCCGCAACATGTCTTCCAATGTCTGTACTGTCCCTCCAGATTGTCCATTTGTCTATGGATGATACTTTATACTCATAGTCAACTGAGTGCTAAGGGATTTATGAAGGAATTTCTAGAAATGAGACATGCAACTTAGAAATCTATCTGAGACTATCGAAACTGGTATTCCATGTCTCTTTATCACTTTTTTGGTTATAGATTCTGGATATATCCTCTACCATATGAGTTTCACGAATAGGGATGAAATGATCTGACTTCATAAGATGATCCACTATCACTCATATGGAATTGTGTTTCTTAACCATTCTTGGGAGGCCTGCAACAAAATTCATAGCTATATGATCCCATTTCTACATTGGGATAGGTAATGAATGCAACATACCGGATGGTCATTTAAGTTCTACCTTAACTTACTAATAAGTTAAGCACCTTGAAATGAACTCAACCACTTTCCATTTCATACCAATCCACCAAAACTTTTCTTTCAATGCCTTATACATCTTTCTTATTCCCAGATGAACAACCCATCTCTAATGGTGGTACACATGATGAAGTTGATCTTGAAAATCCATAAGTACAACTATCCAATATCTAAACCAAAAAACTGAACTCCCATAAAGTTTCTATCCCTCAATGGTCTCTCTACCAAAAAGTTTGGAAATCATAACCAGGCATTGCACATCATATGTTTGTGGCTCCTTGACCATCTTTACCAAATCAAGAACTACAGATAGTGAAAAGAAAACCATAACACCACCTTGGTCTTCACATTCCACATGCATGTCGACTAGGATTGATATTAACTTCCAATCATCTGAAGTTTATTTTTCCATATGCACATATGAATTTCTACTTAATGCACCTTCCATAAAATTACCTTTTACTACTGTATACATCGAGTTGAAGTCAAAAATCTGAACATAATACATCCATCTACTTTTTTTCATATTCAAATACCATTGTGAAAAAATGTGTTTCAAGCTCTTATGATCTATAAACATAGTAAATTTCTCACCAAAGAGAGAATAACACCAAGTTTTCAAGGCATGGACAACCACAACTTACTCCAAATTGTGTATTGGGAGATTCTTCTCATGAACTCTCAACTTCATTAAACCAGAAGCAACCACATGGTTTCCTTGCATGAGAACACATCCCAACCTAGATCCTAAATCATCATATTACACCACATACCTCTATCATAATTCTATAAATATCAATATAGGTTCTGAAGTATGATGAACTTTTAGATCTTGAAAAGACTTTAGGAATTCCTCAGTACATTGGAATGGAATATTCTTCTTTGTAAAAGCTATCATTGGAAAGGTTATTCATGAGAAGTCACACATAAAGAATCAGTAATAACCATACAGAACAAGAAAAATTCATGTCTCAAAGACATTATTTGGTGGTTTACAAGAGATAACAACTTCTATATTTTCAGGATCAACAGAAACACCCTATTCAGAAATTACATGGTTGGGAAAGCATACCTCTTATGTACAAAAATCACACTTTTACGATTTGGAATACAAATGAAGATATATTAAGATTTCCCACACTATCTTCAACTGGTTCTCATGATCATCCCTTGTCCTTTAATACACTATTATTTCATCCACAAACACAAAAAATACATGTATCTCTAAAATATCCAATTCATCAATGCCATAAAGACCACAAGTACATTTGTAATACTGAAAGGTATGATTATATATTCTTAGTGTCCATATATACATCTGAAATCTATATTCAGAATATCCTCCTCCCAAACTCACAATTGGTGATATCCTGATTGCAAGTAAATTTTAGAGAACCACTAGGCTCCCCTGAATTGATTTATCATGTCATAAATGCATGGTAGTGGATACTGATTATTTATCATAACTTGGTTAAGATTACAATAATCCGCACAAAGTCTTATAGTTCCATCTTCTTTATCCATGAACAAGACTGGTTCTGCCCACAAATACAAGCTTGGTTAAATGAAACCTTTGATTTCTATATCTTATAGATATACTTTAAATTACCTTAATTATATTGGTTCTATCCTATAATATGGAAGGGAAATAGGACTAGTCCCTGGAAGGAGATCAATCATAAACTCCACTTCACTTATAGGTGGTAACCCTAAGAAGTTCTTTGGAAAGACATCTAGAAATTTATCCATGACTGCTGGAAAACATTTATTATCAATCTCTTATATCGATGCCAATGTCAACGCTAACAATTAGTAAGAGATCATTCCCACCACTGGTTCCAACAAACTCGTTGAACCTGTATTTACAACCCTTTATCTTCTATAGAGATGCTCAATGCCATTCTCAGTTGTGAAACTAAGCATTCGACTATAATAGTCAATGTGAGACTTGAATGTTTTCAACCAATCCACACCCAGGATTACATCATAGGCATCCATATCCATCATCGAGAAGTCCCATTTTAGCTCAGCTACATCAATGGTTATAGAACATGTTCTACACACAAAGGCTTGAAATTCTCTTTCACCGAGAGGAGTTTGAAGTTTTAACATGGAAAGCATCATATCAAGTTTTAAACATAGAAAATAAAAATTATGAGAAGCAATGAAGGAATATGATGCACCAGTATCAAAAATCACTTGCATAAGGGTAGAATTCAAAAGAATCATACCTCTTACCACAGATGGTCCAACCTAATCATCCACAATCACCTATTCAGCTCCATACAATTTCTTCATTGTTGAACTATGATCTTTGTTACCTTGCTAAGATTTTCCTTGTTGAGGAGTCATGGTATCCCTAGAATCACCCTAGCTAGATTTTTTCTTATGAAAAGTTTGATTCTGCTTCCCTCGTCTGGTCGAAGCATAAGATTCTTGCAACACCTGAGAAGTGTCTCAATCTCCTGACCTCAGATCACTATGATAATAGTGCTAAAGATGCCCCATCATCTTGTAGTTATGGAATTATCTAGTTTTTTTCATACTATCTCACTTAATGTTGTTAAACGAACCACATTGGAAACATCTTTCCTTTTTATGGGTCTCAGATGAAGATTTACTGATCTAGTTGTCTAATTTTGGTTTCCACTCCCACCATGTAAATAGGTGTCCCTCTTACACTTTCTCCCAGTATTCGAGTTCCAACCATTTTCTGTAGGTATAATCATACTTACTACTACCTTAGTTCATGATATATCATGTTCAACCACTGTCTCTTTGTTGGACATATTTGTATAATCTATAATATAGAGTATCATAATCTTCGAGTGAATATCCTATCTTAGATCTGATTAAAATATGTGTTCCTTTAAGGATGAAATATCTGCAACCTCTAGTGAAAATTAGACTCAATTCATGAATTTGGCCACATACTCTATGATAGAGAGATTTTCCTACTTAAGGATAAAGAAGTCTATTGTTCTTTGGATCCTGAATGTGTGAGGATAATTTTTTTTATTAAACAATTATTCAAAATCCTCCAAACTAAGGCCTTGATCCAGTTTAGCCTACACCTATAGATTCCACCACTAGATTGTAAGATCCTAGAGTACATACATTTCCAACTTAACCTTGAACTCTACTGGTTTGTTGATGAAATCAATGTTATGATTCATCTTATTCAGCCACACCTCTTCCTTTTCAGGTTTAGAATCACCTCTGAAGATGGGTGGATTATGATTCATAAACTGGATGGAATGATCCATATGACTTGTCTTATACCTTCGGTTTCATGTTTCCACAACTTGAAATGCTTGAACAACACTCTGAAACAACTCTTGGTTCACCTATGCTTTAGGTAAAACCACATTATTTGTAGCTTCTTCCAGTTTGTTTCTACAACATCTACCAGGTGCTATTTTCTAAAATAACAATAAACTATGTAAGTATCACTCTCTAGAAACTGATGGATTATAATTTCAAATTCTATCACATCAACTATCACAACATTATTTTCCAAAACAATATTTTTCCCCATTCAACCGATTTTGAAAAATTCCATTCTTGATTTTGAAAATCAAACCATTTTTAAAATACATCATTTATATTATTTTCAATGTCTTTCATTTTAAAAAAATTTCTGCATTTTTCAAAAATAAACACAATGAACTAAATTATAAATCATTTCTTTAAATGACATATTAAATCATAGTGGGAAGTCATTCCTGTACAATGCATGAAATGCTCATCTCATTGGCTAAACCCATGAAAATGAGATTTCCAAAATCCTATAAGTGTCTCAAAAACACTTATGTACCCAACTCATTGGTAACTTGAAGTTCAACATAAAAAGGTTAGCTATATCTTTTTATGCTCTACATTTAAAGTCCTGACAATACTACTCCTTTATAAGATCATAACCCAAGGAATAGACAATAATTATTTTCAACTCCAAGACCAAGAAAACCAATGACTACTAATTCCATAAGGAAAAGAATAAGATGATACCACTTATCTCAAACAAGATTCTGGATTGAATGAACTGATACCATTTTTAATAACCCACTTATTCTCATTGGATTGAGAATACAATTAATCATTACTTGGCCTTAAGCGACATACCCAAGACACTTAAGGCTGAAAATAAATGCTTAAGGGTTTCAAATGAAAGTGGGGGATGATTTACCCTTTAATAAATAACCCACTAACTAAACAACTAAAACCAAACAACCAATACATGATTTATGATAAAAATAAGACAACTCAACCATAATCTTTATAACAAAACCACACTAAATTATGCTATAATGGAATCCAAACCAAAAAAAGGTAAACAACGAAAGAACAACTAAAGACTCCAAGATGACCACAAGACTCCATGCTCCATAGCTCTATGCTACAACACCACCAAACAACCCAAGTATCATGAGGTGGTACTAAATACATGTGATACTTTACCTTTTCCCATGTCCTGGAAGACAACATCTACCAAATCACCAAAGTGGCAAAGAATGGGTGAGTATAAAACTTAGTAGTATTTCCTCAATGACTTCCCTACTCACACCTCTAGGATAGAAAGGTTAGCAACATTTATATAAAATAGTTTATATAAAACATTTTCCCAAAATAATTTATAATTAAATATAAAAAAGTTCCAAAACCATTTGTAACCAAGAGTAAACAAGTGCTATTTTTTTTACCAATTTTCCAACAAGTCACATTTCCAGAAAAAAAAACAAGGCTTTAAAACCATTTCTCAATATCATTTTTTCATAACCATTCTATTTCACCCTTTCACACACCTAACCATTCAGTGGTGATTTATCCTTCCACTAAGCCTTCACTTAGTGGACCACTTTTATGGGGATACTTCATTCCTATATCCATTCCAACCTTTTTATGGGGGTCCTTCACACCATTATCTATCTCAATTCATATGAACACACACCAAAACCCATGCCAAACCCATTCCAAATCCAAGCGTGTTCAACCAATTCAATAAACCCATTATTTTATTGAAAATCATGAAGCAATACAATTCAAAAAAACCATTTAATTTCAATAAAAACATTCATTTTATTGAAAAAATTTTCATCAAACCAATGTTCCAAAATTCTAGAAAATACTCATTTTAAAATCCACATTTTAAAATCAATAATCAATCACTTTATTCAAGAACACCAATTTTATAGATTTCCACAAACCATTAATCAAGAAGGTTTCTAAAAAAAAAAAATCCAATTCACCATAATTTCATCACAAAGAAATAAATTTTAAATAATTCCAATTATTTTTACTAATATGAGTCTAGAGTGAAGTCACCTACCTCAACCATTTTGATGAAAACTGAAAATAGTTGAAGAACGCTAATGAAACTGGGTCGATTCTACACAAAACTACCTTAGGTCTGTTACCCTAACAACAATGAGACCAAATCACAACATATTTTTTATAAAAAATCTTAAATCTTCTTATAATAGACATAGATCTGAGAATCTGAGAATAGAGGAGAAGTATATCTAAGTAGATCTAAGGAAACATGATAATAACGGTGAAGAGCGATTATATACCTCAACAATCTGGCTTCGAATCACTAAGGGAAGCCTTTAGATTTCCTCCAGATTGATGGTAGAACCTTCTTTGGACTTAGGAGAATCAAAATCCTAAGTTAGAGCTGATTTTGGGAAAAAAGAGTGGATTAAAGGCAAGGCTAACCTAGATCCACTTTTCAAGGAGGTGATTTTTATCCCGCACACGGTTTAGTCACACGGTTTAAAAAACCACGCACTAACCGTGTGTTATATACTATATCAAGAACAAAATAGCATGATATTCATAATAGTTTTCTTAATGTGCCAAAGATACTACCTCAAACCTACTACTGTGCGTAATTTATCCTAGGATTTCTGCATGGTTTGGACAACCCGTGCGCCGCCCGCACACCTCTCCTTTAGCCCCCAAAAACTTATTGAAAGTTCACCAAACTTTGAAAACCTTTACCCATAACCTTTATATACATTAAAACAGAAATAAATGGTTACATAATAAAAATTGGGGCTACTACATAAATAGTATGGAAGAAATAAATAATCTGAATAATTCCATAGAAAAATGCGGTTTAGAGTATAATATATCCATAGATAACATTATAATAGAAATATATAGACCACATGGATAATAATAATTGATTTCATAGTGATGGAATAATTGATTCTAAACATATTAATCTTACCTTCAACTCCTCAAACCAAGACATCATGATCTCACTATCAAGGCCATATGTACATACATCATGATATTGTTGTTAAGGTTTTGTTTTAAGGACACCATGATCTTACCATCAAGGCCATGTGTTTAGAAAATATTAATAAATGTGTAGGCATAAAGTGAATACCCAAACCTTTTGTCTCATGAGTTCTACGGTTGTATTGAGGGGATATATAATTATGATCCCCAGCTATTAGTTAATTAGGTTGATGGGATTCATTATATGAAAGGAATGAATGATAATAAAATTCATAATCAACTTTCCATAGTAATCAATAAACATCCATATTAGAATAATAAACATACAAGATATTGATACTTTCCCCAATAAATAAAAAAAATAGCATGATCATAAGTCATCCAAAGAAATAATTCAGATTTTATCATTAGAATATATACCCAGTGAAACGTAATAAACTTTAAAGGATGTTTATATGAATGAAAACACCTTTAGAAGAGAATTAAAAATTTAATTATATAAAGAAGAAGAAATACCATTTAAAATTTTAATAAAATTTCTAGAAAATATTTTATAATGAAAAAATAATATAAATTTCTTTATGAAAACATGAAAAATTGATGAGGATGTTTCTTAAACAAATCTAACAAAGGAGGCGAGGAAAATGTGTTACTATAAAAATCATCTAAAATATGATTCCTTTCACATTTTGTAAAAAAAATTAAAAGTTAATAAAAAATGAATTCACATGTCACTTTTAAATATCATCTTCAAGAAGATGACTAGAAGAAATTATAATAAATTTTTTTTAAAGAGACATCTAAAAAAATTGAATTTTGAAAAATAAAGGCTATGTCTACAAATGTGGAGAAAAACCTAAAATATATTAATACAAATAATTTTTCCAAATATATTTAGTGAAACCCACACCATTAAGAGATTAATATGGATTACTTTTGAAAATAGGTAAATAAAAATATAAATACTAGAAAAAAAATATAGATTTAAAAATAATAAAGTAAAATGTTTCTGGAAAGAAGAATATGGATATAGATGAAAAATATTCTAGAAAAAAAAAAGTGAGATTGTAAAAGAAACCCTTAAGACTTTGATAAATTTGGATTCAAAATAACTTGAAAGAGAAAAAATTTAAATAGAGATTTAAATAATGTAAATAAATAGATTCATAGTAAAATTTTTCATTGGGGAAGTATATTCATTATGTAAATGAAAATAGACCCACAATACAAAACATATCTCAAAGAAGAGTATTTGAGACTAAGAACCCTTACCACTTTGGTAAAATTTAAATTAGAATCCATTGAAGTAAATAAGATGACATGGATTTCTCAATAACATTAATTAAATGAATTATATGGTGAAATATATACATGGGGTAATATATAGACACCACATAATGAAATAATGTGGTTAATTTAGGACATATCTCAATGAATGAAAATTGAGATGAGAAAAACCCTTACCTTATTCTATAAAATTTTATGAAATTTATTTAACCTCCTGTATAAAAAATAACCATATTAATAAATATTTAAAAACCTTATTCATATCTATTACCTATTATATTATTCTATTTTACTCACTCACTATACATATATTAGTTAATTTTTATTTTCATTATCAGATGTTAGTAAGTTCGATTGTTTCTTATGTGATTCATAATGGAGATGTCAGAAACCATTATTTGATAAAAATTTCACTATCCCCATATCATTAAAGATATCATAATATTTTGTTTCAATGATTTATGAAGTCCCATTTTTAATTCTACAGAATTCATGGGTATGGTTTTTGAAAATAAAATCCATGACGAGCTTGTTTTGGCGATATCAATGGGTTAATTTATAATTATTGTTAGTTCTTGTGTTATACCTTTAGAAACATATTCATGATATATATGGCTCATTGAAATCATATATATACATCAAATATGTTTTATAACTATTAGTGAAATGAAATGATGAAAAATAAAACATGTTGTTTATGGAGGTTGTAGTTTGCATGTACGTATGGGAGACACTTTCATTATTCTAAGGAGAAGGTAGGAAGGTATATAATTATTGTTACATAATAATAATAAAATTTAAGTATACTAATGATACTGATGTTATTATTTTAATATAGTATAATATAATTTGAGGTAGAAGAATAATACTTAAAGAAATATAAATGAAAAGGAGTGATTTTATAATTTTTAACTTACTCATTGGAAAATTAGATTAAACCTTCAAGGGGTGGTATTTTAAGGAGAAACGAACCTATAGAATGTCTCTAGGAGTGTTTGGGAGAGATTCAGGTCAAAATAAAGGGATTATGGTGTGAGGAGATGTAGGGTGGTGGAAGTCTCCTTTTATAAGTGGGGAAGTGACATTTTGATAATAATAGGATCAATATTAAAGTAAAGTGGCTCCAAAAGTGGTCAATAATGGAGAGGGGAAGAGTGAAGGTCTATAAAACCCTTAATAACACACTTGGAGATAATATTTTATGAATTATAGGCCTTTTATCCTTAGTTTTAAATTTTATAAAAATTTACTTTCACCATGGTAATTTCTTTTTTAACCTCAGTAACTTATTTTTATAACTAAAATTAAAAATATCTTTATTATATAATTTGGGTATTTTGGTTACAAATATGAAAATAATTTCATAATATTAAATTTCAAAATGTTATAAAAACTAATTTCAAAATAATAAATGTATAGTACAAAAAATTAATTTTTATAAAAATATTAATTAGGTTTCAAAATGATAATCATAGGTCTCTAAATTAAAAATAATATTATAAATATATAATTTTATTTATTAAATAAATATTTTATTAGTAAAAATGTTTTATAAAATTTTAAATAATGCTTATATTCTAATGGTGCCATAAAATTCACAGTATTTGTAAAAATGGCATTTTATAGTATTCACCTAAAATTAATATTTTCAAAAAAAACCCCAAACAATAAAATTAAGATAATATTGACATTTTAAAAAAAAAATAGTTAATTTTTTAAAATTAAATTTCTAAAATGTATGATTGAACTTTTAAATAGAAATATAGAATATAATGAAAAAACTGTTTTTCTTGGAAAATGACTTTTTCAACTATTAATTACTCTTTTGTGTATTTACTATAAATTTATAATTAGATTAGTGTAAATATATTATTCATATAAATAATATATTTATAATAATATAACCATTATATAGTTAATTTCTTTAAATAAAAATGCATAGCACATAAAAAATCAATTTTTTGGAAAAAATACATTTTTAAGAATAAAATGATCTTTTTAGCTATTTATCTGCACTAATTGAATTTTTTCAATACATTAATATTAAAAATGAACTTTATTTTTATTTATATATATATTAAAAAAAATCACTTCTATTTATACCCCCCAATTAAATTATTTCTTCAAAAATTATATTTATTTTAATAAAATGTGTTGTGGTTCATTTTTCTTCGATGTTGTGTGTAGAACAAGCTATTAAAAATTATATCTATTTAAATGGGAATTAAATATTTCAATTTATGGTGTCAAATTCAATCCATTAAATAGAACACATCCTATCAACTTTTATTATCACTCACTAATGAAAAACACTATGGGTATATAAATGATAGACATGGCTTAAGATATAATTTCAAGTGAGATATCAAAATAAATAACCTGGGTAGGACTGGGAAAATCATTCTCATGATTGAGTATTAAGACCCATATAATCGATGTAATCTTGATATGGATTCATATTTATCCTTGCATTGATAAATGAATATTGGTTTATTTAATATATGAGATATTATTTTCCTATTTCAATAACTAATATAGAGTCCATGTGGAGATAACTTATACATTTCCAAAATCACATCAAGTTTATCTAAAGGAAGAATAATATGATTTTCACAAATTACTTTCCCATAAACATCTACATGGGATACAATAATTATAAAAATAGAAGTTTTCTTTGACAATTTAATATCAAATCATTGCTGTGGTGATCTGATTCCCTTATAAAAAATTATAGATATAATAGAGTTCCTAAAACTAAGATCCAATAAGATATCCACAACTATAGAGTGAACGATAAGTTTACTTTTAATTATCATGATCCACTTAAGTGATTTTCATAGTGTAGGACCTTCCTTATTCCGTTGGTCTAGAAGGTTGCTGATGGTTATCCTCCTTATTAGCCACTGGAATTGGGAATTGACTTAGATAATTTCCAAGTTCATCATATTTAAGACATTGAACTATTAATGGAACCAATTGGTCCATACATGATGGAAATATGGTCTAGGGGGTGAATAGTCCTTTTAAAGTTTTTGATCAAATTTAAATTATCAAAGTATATTAAAATTATGCAATGCAAGTACAGTGCAATAACATTCAATGAAAAATTTAACAAAAAATATAAAAGATATGAAAAATAGATTTTTATAGTAGTTTGATTCACAAAGAAATTACATCAACTCTTCAATCCCCTCTTTTCCCCAAGAGGATCATTACCCACTAAAAATAAGAATTTTTTTATAGGTGTAGAATCAACATAGTTTATTACAGGAAAAACCAGACCTTTACTATCTTTTTAGAGAATAGTAAGAACTTAGCATATTCTAAGAGAAAATCAAAGATATCAATGTATTTTAAAAATGGGAAAACATAACCTTTGTGGACATAATTTTTGGTTAGGTGAGCATAACCAACACTACCTTTTAGTTGTAGGTTTAAAATGTGTGAAACTATGTAATATAGAAACTTCCAAACAATAATAAAATAAAGAACAAGTTGTAAGATATTAAATAAGAAAATGGTGTAGAATAGATGATCATACTACTACAAAACTAGAGTTTAACAATGTTGGTATTTATTAGCGATAGAAAAAGAGTTGATATATGACATCTTTATCAGCACTAATAAATTTAACTCTTTATCAGTGCTTTTTTTTGGCACTGATAAAGGTCCCATTTATTAGTACTTTATTTTTAGCCTTGATAAAGGCTACCATTTATCAGTGCTTTATTTTTAGCGCTGATAAAGGTCCAAATAAATAAAATGAAATAATTAAATAAAAAAATGAGTTTATTAGAAAAATATTTCAAATTTTATTAATTAAATAATTATTGATAAAAATGAATAAATTTATTATACTATATATAAATTATAAACACTAATAAATAGTATGTATTAAAAATATAGACATACAATATGAAAATTAAACAAATTAAAATTAAAAATAAGTAAATTGAGAAAAATATTAAACAATTTATTAATTAGATTATTATTGATAATATTAATAAATAGTATATAATAAATATATAGATATATATTAATTTATATAAATATGATTTATATATTAAAAAATATTTATGCGCTATTTTTAGTGAATAATGGTTTATAATTAAAAATTAATATGAATTAAAAATATTGACTAATTGCATAGAGTAATCGACTTATAATTTAATGTCGTTTGATTTTTCAATTTAACATTGATCAAATGTGTGTTATATTGATTTCACATATATATAATTAATGCATTTTTATATACAATGCACACACACAAAACTTATCCACTTTTTCAATATTTTTAGTGTGTTTAGTTTTAATTTATTTAATTTCACGCATTTTTAACACGCATGTAATTAAAATTAGATATTCGTTAATGATGTTAAAAAAATATCTGTAAAAAAACATTTATAAAAAAACATTTATAAATAAATATATTTAAAAATGTACATACTATATTTATAAAATTATATATTTATAATTATAAATAAATAATTTTTTTTAAAAATATATATATAATTATAAATAAATAATTATATATATTTAAATAATTTTAAATAAATAATTATATATATTTAAATAGTTATTAATTTTATAATAAATTTACTTATATAATGAATATATTTACTATTTTGAGATATATATAATTATATAAATATATATAATTATTTAAATATTATTTTTTTAAAATATTTATATAATTATAGATAAATAATTAAATATTTGAATAATAATAAAATTATAATAAATATATTTAAATAAGGAATATATTTACTCTATTTATATTTATATACATTGGTTAAGTATATATATATATATATTTAATTTTTTTATTTTTATTTATATTTATAAATCCTTTATCATCTCTTAAGTAATAAGCCCTGCTAAAAGAAATATTTTTTAGTGCTAAAAAAATCATTGATAAAGACCTACCTCTATTAGCGCTAAAAAATAACTGATAAATATGACTTTTATCAGCACTTAAATAATAAGCACTGATAAAAGTGTCCTCATCTAATTAAAAAAACCTAACTTGTTGTGAACCCTTCGAGGGCGCTTCTCATTCATTCTCCAATTTCTCTAACCCCAATTTTCACCCACCTTTCCCTCAATCGCTTCGACCTAAGGTCCCAAATATATTCAATGGTGTTCCTAATCTTTCGATCTCAACCTTGGAGTACAACGTGATATCGACTCTTCTTAATCTCACATTGATTGTGTGGTTTAAGCAGTGTCGCCCTTTGGTGGACATCTTCAATAGGTTAATCTTTGAGTCTTAGGGGTTGAAAGATCGAGCAATGATAAGTCTGCTCGACAAAAGGAACATCATGATTCAGTTTGCTTCAGAGGAAGATCTGGTCAGGGCTTAGTCCAGTTCTCCCCGTAGCTACAACGACTCTCGGTTCTATCTCTATAGGTGCCCATATGACTTCCATATGAAGCGCGACATTCCAACTGTAGTGATTTTGGTTATTTTCCTCAATCTCCCTTTACCTTTACAAAATATAGCAATTATACACATGCTAGGGAATCTTGTTGGTAGATATTTATCTTCTGATTGTAGAATCCAATTTGTTTCTCACCTTGTTTGTCCTCATATTTGCGTGGAAGTTGATGTCTCGAGAGTGCCTATGAATTATATTTGGATTATAGTAGGGGAAGAATTTTAATGCTAGAAGGTTGTGGGGTTTGAATCATGGGTTGATCTCTGCAGCTCCTGTAAGAAATTGGGCCATTCTATATCTACATGTTAGTGAGGGACCAAGAACCATGAACAATAGTAGGTTGGGGTGTCTAGAGATAACATCAAGGGCTTCAAGCCTGGTGTTGGTGAAGTGCTAATGGGGTAGAGTCAATTGGACGTTTCTACTAACCCATGAAATGTAAAGGTTGTTCAATGCGAGTATCAGTGGGGCACATCTCCTCGGTGAATGGAAGTTATCGAATTCTATATATTAGAAATTATTTTTAGGTATTCATCGTTTTAGGTATATATATACTTTTTAGGTCTATACATACATTTAATTAACAGTAGTGTAATTTATACTTAAATAACCAATAAAATATTGTAAACTCATGCTATTTTCAAAAATAATAAAATTAGGTAACTATATATACATTTTTTGAAATAATTAAACTTTCTAAAATTTAAATAATTATATTTTAAACACAATTACCCAAAATAATAATTATTTATAAATAATATAATTTAAAAATATTATTAGTATTATTTTTTTAGTTTCATTAGAAAAAATAGTATTATATATATCGAATAATATATTATATATTTAAATAAATTTAAATATGATAAATAATATAAATATACATATAATTATATTCAAATAAAGTTTCTAATATAATACTTATGTATATATAACATATATATAAAATTTTTAGGTAGATTCACTTTATTTATCTATGTATCGAATGAGGAGTGACCTCCATTTTATAGTTTTTGACAGTGGAAGACATGAACCCTATTTAGGTTTATTTCTTACCGAGGTAAGTGTGAAAAAAGTACATGTCTCCATCGACCTTATTTTCCAATCATATAAAACCCTATCATTTTTGATAAAATAAAACCTATTAACAAAATCCATGTTTTATCGAAAAAAACATTAAAAAAATCCTCAACCAATTATTTTTTTAATGTTTTATTCAGATCCTTGTGGATAATTTCAAGGATAAAAATGAATTTAATTCAACATTAACTCTTCCTCCACTTCAAATCAAATAAATTAATTTTAGTAACATACACTAATTAGCTGGAATTACATTATAGCAACCCAAGACCCCCCAGGCTGCACATCACTGTAGCTGCGTATTCTGATTCTTCGGTCTCCACCCTCCCCATTTCCTTCCCACCCTTCACTTTATCATTTCTCTGGTTGTGTGGAACTTTTATCTAGAAGGATTAGATGGTAATGGAGGCTTCTAGTTAACAACTAGTGTCAATGGTGTTATTCTAAAAAATGAGAGACATTTCCCCTTTTAGAGAACATAATGAAGTACAATTTTCATCCTCATCAGTTTTATCTTTTAAATAGTTCTTATTTCATTTTTTTTCCTTGAGACTCACCCCCATCTCTTTTATGTTGTCTGTACTACTCTATGGATTATTCATACCATGGATGACTATTGTTTATATTATTTCAAGAAACATAGGTGCATGTCCACAAGAGGTGGAGAATGTGTGTCAAACAACAAAATGCAATGATAACTATTTGGGAGATGAGCTGATGAGGATGAACATTATACTTAATTGTGTTCTCTAAAAGGGGAAATGTCTCTCATTTGTTAAAATTACACCATTGAAACTAGTTATTAACTCAATTCCTCAATTTCCAAAAAATCCTTCCAACGAAAAGCCCCACACAACTAGAGAAATGATAGAGTAAAGGGCGGGAAAGAAATGGAGAGGGTGAAGATAGAAGAATCAAAATACAAAACTACAGTGGTGCACAACCTATGGGTCTTGGGTTGTTATAGTGTAATTTCAGCTAATAAGTGTGTGTTACTAAAATTAATTAATTTAATTTGATGTTGAGGTAGAGTTAATAATGAATTAATTTCATTTTTATCCTCAAAATTATCCATAAGGATCTGAATAAAAATTTAATAAAACAATTAGTTGAGTATTTTTTAATGTTTTTTTCAATAAAACATATATTTTTTAATAGGTTTTATTTTATTAAAAAGATGATAGGGTTTTATATAATTGGATAAATAGGCCGATGGAGGCGTGTACTTCTTTCACACTTACCTCAATAGGTAATAAACCTAAATGGGGTTCACGCCTTCCACCATGAAAAACTATAGAATGGAGGTCACTCCTCATTTTATACATAGATAAATAAAGTGAATCTACCTAAATATTATATATATATATATGTTATATATATATGTATTATATTAGTAAATTTATTTGAATATAATGATATATATATATATGTATTATTTATCATATTTAAATTTATTTAAATATAAAATATATTATTATATATATATAATACTATTTTTTTCTAATGAAAATAAAAAATACTAATAATAATATTTTTTTAAATTAAATTAATTATATATAATTATTATTCTGGGTAATTGTGTCTGTTATCAGTTTAGTTCAAAAAATGGAACTAAATGAAAATGAATAAGATACACTCAGATTTTCATGATAATATAGGTCATTGATTCATAAGTCCTTTGTGATGTGTAGGAATTAGTCTCATATCAAACTGATACATGATGTGATTAGTATAGATCAATGTGCAAGTTTCCAGTTTAAAATGACATTTTAGCAAAAAAAAGTGACATACTCAAAACCAAGAAAATGTGTTCATATTTTTTTAATAATTTTTTAAAACTATCTATAATTCATTCGATACATATAGGAATCAGTCTTACCTCAATCTGACACATGGTGTGACCGATATTACTCAAAGTGCATCTTTTTATTTAAAAATGACATCAATTTCAATAAAAATGACAAATGACATACTCAAAAACCAATAAAACACATTCATATTGTTTTTATATATTGGAAAAACTATCCATAAGTAATTTTGATATTTAGGAATCAGATACACCACAATCCGATGCATGGTGTGCCCGATATAACTTAATGTGTATGTTGTTAGTTTAAAATTGATAGTTTAGTTAAAAAATGTCACTCACTGAAAACTAATAAAATACACTCATATTTACTTGATAATTTAGGAAATTAATTCATAATTCACTTGTCAGGTTAATAAATTGGTCTCACATCAAACTGATACACGATGTGATCAGTATGAGTCAAAGTGCGTGTTTCCAGTTTAAAATGACATTTTAGTTAAAAAGAAATGTGACATACTCAAACTTGAGTAAATGAATTTATATTGTTTTAATAATTTATTAAATTAGTCCATAATCCATTTGGGATGTGTAATAATTATCCTCACCTCATTCTGATTCACGATGTAAATGATTTGAATAAAAGTGCATCTTTTTAATTAAAAATGACATCAATTTTAGTAAAAAGGAAAACTCACCTACTCAAAACTGAGTAAAAGCATTCATATTGTTTTGATACATAAGGAAAACAATCCATAAGTCATTTTAGAAGTGTATTAATTAGCTCTACCTTAATCCGACTTATGGTTTGACCGATATGACTCCAAGTGCTCTTTTTTTATTTAAAAATGAAATCAATTTTAATAAAAAGGAAAAATGACCTACTCAAAACTGATCAAACACATTCATATTGTTTTTAAACTTTATCTAAATGATCCATATGTCATTTTTGAAATATAGTAATCAAATTCACCTCAATTAGATGCACATTGTGCCCGGTACGACTGAATGTGCCCATTATCAATTTAAAATTGACAAATTAGTTCAAAAAATGAAAATCACTGAAAAACAAGAAAACACAATAATATTTTCTTTATAATTTATTAAATTGATTCATAAGTCATTTATGACATGTAAGAATCAGTCTCATGTCAAAATGATACACAATGTGATCTGTATAGGTCAAAGTGCGTGTTTCCTGTTTAAAATGACATTTTAGTAAAAAAACCAAGTGACATACTCAAAACCAAGAAAACACATTTGTATTGTTTTTATGATTTAGTAAAACATCCTATAAGTCATTTTATATGTGTAAGAATTATTCTCACCTCAATCCTATGCACATTGTGATCGATATGAATCCAAGTATGTCTTTTTATTTAAAGATGACATCAATTTTAATAAAAAGGAAAGATGACATACTCAAAACTAAGAAAAAACATTCAAATTGTTTTGATACTTTATAGAAATTATTCATAAGACATTTTTTATGTGTATTAATGAGATGCACCTCAATCCGGCACACAGTATGCCCTGTATGACTCAATGCGTTCGTTATCAGTTTAAAATTGACAGTTTAGTTCAAAAAATGTCACTCACTGAAAACTGAGCAAACACATTAAAATTTTCTTGATAATTTAAGAAATTGATTAATAATTTATTTTTGATATGTATGAATCAGTATCACATAAAATTGATACACAACATGATCAATATGAGTCAAACTGCGTGTTTCTGTTTTAAAATGACATTTTAGTAAAAAAGACTTGTGACATATTCAAAATCGAGTAAACACATTCAGATTGTTTTGATACTTTATTAAAATGATATATATGCCATTTGGGACATTTAAAAATTATCCTCACCTCAATCCATGCACGGTGTGACCAATATGACTCAAAATGTGTCTTTTTATTTAAAATCAACATCAATTTTAGTAAAAAGGACAACTCCCCTACTCAAAACCAAGGAAACACATTCATATTGTTTTGATACTTTATAAAAATGATCTATAAGTAATTTGTGATATTTAGGAATCAACCTCACCTAAATATGATACATTATGTGTCTGGTATGACTCAATGTGTCCGTTATCAGTTTAAAATCAACATTTTAATTCAAAAAGTGTCACTCACTAAAAACTGATCAAACACACTCATATTGTCTTTATAATTTAGGGAAAAAAATTCATAAGTAATTTTGATGTGTAGGAATCAGTATCATGTAAAACCGACACATGATATGACTGGTATGATTCAAAGTGTGCGTTTCTAGTTAAAAAATACATTTTAGTAAAAAAGAAAAACAACATATTCAAAACTAGGCACACATTCAAATTGTTTTGATACTTTTGAAAAAAAAATCCATAAGTCATTTGAGACATGTACGAATCAGCCATCCCTCAATCTGATGCACGTTGTGACCGATATGACTCCAAGTTAATTTTTTTGATATATAAGTATCATTTTAGTTTAAAATGCACATCATATCACTAAAACCGAGAAAACTAGCCTATATTTTTTTTCTCTTCATTTAAATTCTATATTTATACTTTATTTTGTTGATTTTGTGGTGTTTTTGGTTCTGTAGCATACTTTTACAACACACTTCATTGGCGGGGTAGTGTGCGGTAACAACACATTGTAGTATGTGCCTTTATTAGTGCTTTTATAAGTGATGATAAAAGACTAGGGCTTTTAACCTTTCTCCAGTAGTCATCACTTCTTTAACGCTGATAAAGGTCATTTTTAGTGCTGTTAAAGGCCTATTTTATAGTAGTGTCAATATCCCTTCTCAATATTAATGATCAATAAAGCATAGGGTAATAAACATTTTATCAATAATTTAACATAGATGAACAAAGTATATTTAAAATGTTACAATACTTTAAGAAAATCATAATTATATTTAAGTAGACTATCTCAACCAATTTTAATTGATGAAACTCCAACGTCTATAAATATTTATCACCAACAATAATTCTACACATAATAGGTTTCCTAAATCTCATCACATCTACAAAAAATGGTTATAATAAACAATGGAAATATATTATAGTTACCTTCATTGAATTATCATGAAAAAAATTTACACGCTTATCTCTATATGAAATAATTTAAAAACACTGCACACAATGGAATTAGATAAAACACAATAAAAAATTAATATAATTCAAATATAAATTTAGTAAATAAAATAATAAAATACTAATAAAATAAAGTGTAAAGAATAAAAACACAATAAAAAAATATCATATGGCATCCCATATAACAAGCCTCTATGAAAAGGTTTCCATTATAAGATGTAGTTTTGAAAATTGAAACAGAAATTCATGTGAGAGAATCTCAGAAACATGTATGCATTTCATGCATCCCAATTTGGGTATCTATATATGAAGCATCAAGATAATTGAGTCTTCATGTTTCAAGATTCAAGAACATAGTGTCTTGATTCATCATGCATGAGATACAATATGAGAGTGAGAAATTATGAATATGAATTTCAACTCAAAATGAATCACTATGAATATAAAAAATACAGGATTCAAGTAAACCTTATTAGCTTATACTTCATTTTAATGAATCAAGGGGGATATCATAAGCAGTGACAACGATAATGAAAAAAAAGTGGGCCTCACTATATGAGTCTTCTTCATCTCTGCTACAAGATGAACTGTATTTTAAAAATAGGATACCTACACTGAATTTCATGGAAGATTGAACACATATGGTAGGAGCATGCATAAAGGCTTGATCATGATAGTGGATTCGAATTTTCATGGTTAAATCATAAACATACAGAAGGTCTACAAAAGGTTAAACATGGATAGTTTATGAGTAATCTCATGAAAGATATAAATTTAACTCATGGAATAGCTCTCATGACAAGGAATAATGAAATATTAAAGGCATAGAAGAATAGAAAAATACTTCACAGAAGATATAAAAATAACTCACAAAAGATGTAAAAAAATATTTCACAGAAGAATAAGTCATGGAATATATAACACAAAAGATTAAAAAAACATTAATAGTATATTAAAAAATTTATTTATAAAAGATAAAAAAATATTAAAAAAATATTATCAAAAATAAAAAATATTTTTAAAAAATGATTAACAAGAAAAAATTAAAATTAATTGAATAATTAAATGACATTTTCAAAACACTAAAAAAATCCTAATTAAAAATTAAAAAAATTACATTTTCACAACACTTAAATTATCCTAATTAAAAATGAATTAAATATGAGGAATTTTAATTTTAAAAATCATTAAAATAATAAAATAGAAATCCTTCACACTAACAATCGCCCAATTTTTGTAAATTAAAAAACTAAACATTTAATTCAGACATTACTACCCTGTTTTTAAATTTATACAAAATTCCAAAAAAATCCTTTAAAACAATTTTTTTAAAAATTATCACCCCTTTAAAAATTTAAATCAAAGAATAAAAAACAAAATTTTAGAGAAAAAAATAAATTCTTCCACAATTTATTCCCCTTTTTACCAAATACACCAATTTAAAATAATTTAAAATATCAAAATCAAAAAATATTTCAGATCAAACTATATTCCCCAACACCAATTAATATTGTTAGTGGATAATACAAAAGTTATTTCTCTATAAATTTAATACAAAAAATGATGAAAAAGATCATATTTTTAAAATAAGACTCTAAAATATAAATTATAATATATTTAAAAATATTACCAAATATGAGATAACTCCCCTTGAATTTTTTATTTACTAAAATAGATATAAAATCATTAAAATACATGTAATTAGCACAGAAGGTTAAAAATTGAAACTAAAACAAAACAGTCTTAGTTAAAAACATAATTAAAAATAATTACTACCACTAAATTAAAAGGTCCTTTAAAAATATATTCTAAAAACTAGAAATGATTTGAAATGTATAATAAAAACATTTAAAGCACATGATAGTAAATAAAAAAAATAAAATTAAAAAAAATACCAACCAAAACAAATTTTAACAGATTTGAGAACATGCCAACATTCTATTTAATTAAACACCAATGGATATGCATACTAGCCAAAATAAATAATTACTTGGGTAGATAAACCCGTTTTGGATCTATAGGATTTGTGTAGCTTCCTTTAGGCACCCAAGATATAAAAATGTTAGTTATAATAATATTTAAATAATATTTTTAAATATAATACCTTTAAAAAAAATATATTGAACATTATTTAAAGAACAATCCAAAGTATAATGTCTATATATTCCACATTTAAAAAAAGTAATGACTGATAACCCAACATTTCTTCCTTTCATAAATTTATTCTTGTACATTGGTGGAAATCTCTCAACAAATCCAATAAAATTTATATTTTTAGAATTTTTTTTAATCTTATTAATTTATATATTCTTTGACTTCCAATTATAAAACTTTATAAATATTATTTTAAACTTACAACCACATGTTTTAGCTTTCCATTATCCTTTTGAATTATCTCCGAATCATAAGATATTTCATCTTTTGTGAAAAAAGTATAATTTTTTATACTATGATGGTATTTTTCCAACCTAGAAATATTAATTTTTATAACCTTTATCTCATCACTATATTTAGTAATATTATTTTTCATTTTTTTCATTTTCCTTTATTTTCATAGAAATTACAGAGTCAATATTCTTCTTCTTTTTAACAATTTCTCATGAAACCTCTTGAACTTCTTAAAATATTCACATGTAATTTATTAATCTTTTCAAAGAATTTAATTTTATTTATTTAAATCATTAATTATAGTTTAAATATAATATGATTTAAAATCTGAACTAGAATCTGGATTATAATTAGTTTTATCTTTAGAATTATAAGTAAAAGAACCAGGTTTTAGAGTAAATAGGGATTCAATTTCTTCTGAACACATAGCTATAAAACCTTTATTATTAGGTTTTAATTCATTAAATGTTTGAGGAGAATAAAAAATCACCTTATAATATTTTTACATAAAATAAATTTTTCTTATTTTATTCTAAGTTTCAAATTCCTCACTACTTGAATCAGGAACACTTGAACAATCTCAACCTCAAAATAAAGATTTCCTCTCCTTTCTCATTTTGAACTTTTCCTTATTTTATTATTATTTTCCTTTTTACCTTGATAATTCATATTTGGTTTGAAAATTCTTCTTATATTCATAAAATATTCTATATGAATTTTTTTCCTTTCTTACCTCTTCTTTTGAAACTTTTGTGAAACTTATTCTTTATATCCTTGGAATATTTTTTCTTTTCCACAAACCATTTTTTTCATTTAGTAAGTTCAATCAGATGGTCATATTTTTAGAACTATATGGACCTTTTCTTTCACACAAAGAGTTAAAATAAACACATTTAAATGATTTAAGGGTTATTCCCATTATTCTTTTATTTACTTCACTCTAATTGTTCTTGAGATCTAGTTTGAATTATAAAATAGATCCAATGAGTTCATCTATGGAGTACTTAGTAAAATATTTTATTTATTCAATCACCACTTTCTTGGAGTTACACCTTTTGGGTAGTGTTCAAAAAATAATTTCAATAAGAAAATCATTATTCATGGTTTCCCTAGGTTCAACCATGATCTTTATAATTTTTGTAAAATGATTGTACATTTCATTGATGCTCTCATGATCAAACATTCTGAATTCTTGTAACTCTTCCCTGTGAATGCCCAAATTTTATTTCTTTAACATATCAATTCCTTTATGAGTGAATTTTAAAGTCCCCCAAATTCAACATTCAATTTTATAGGATGAAATATGACTATATATATTTCCACTTAAGGAATGATAATGATAATTCATAACTTTATAATTTAAGACACAATTTTCTGGATCATTACCAGTTAAAGTATCCAACCCAACTTCAGGTAATTTGTAGCATCTCAAAAAAATAGTCCAATATTCAAGACCAATGTTTTTGACAAATACTTCAATTTGATCCTTTGGATAATAATAGTCTCGTACATTGTAGAGTGGTGGGAAAAGAGGACTTAAAAAAATCAACTTTTAACTTTCCATAACTAAAAGAAAGATCTTCCATTAAACTATTAGGTATAGAATAATGTTATCTCAAAAATATATTATAAGTAGGAAAAATATATCAATAGAAAAAGATATCCTTTCAAAATTAACTTCAAATACCAATTGTTTTATATCATATTAAAATTATTAGAGCTAATTATTCAATAGATCTATCCTCTAATACAAATTGTGAATCTAAATATTATAGAAATATGAACTGGGGGGATAAATTTTCCTTTTAATTTTTTTAATAAAATTTAATTTACCATAGTATATTAAAATCATATAGTGAAATAGTGTTCAAATAAAAATTTAATAGAAAATATGAAAGATATGAAAAATGGATTTTTACAGTAGTTAAGTTTTGAGAGAACTTATATATACTCTTCAATCCCCTCTTATCCTCGAGAGGATCAATACCCACTAAAAATGAAAATCTTTTTATAGGTGTATATTCAACCTAGTATATTATAGGAAATACCATAATTTTAATACCTATTTTTGGAACATGAAGAACCTAGTTTGTTATAAGTATAGACAAAAATTATCAATGCCTTTTATAAAGTGGAAAGCATAACCTGTGTGGAAATATTTTTTGTTCAAGTAATCATAACCAACACTTCCTTTTGGTTGGATGCCAAACCACGTGTGAAACATTGGAATAAAGTAAATTCAAAACAATAATAAAATAGATAACCAGTTGGAATATGTTGAAGAATATAGATAGTATAGATTAGATGATCACCAAACCTTCTTAGTATTGATGAAAAATGAAGCATCGGGTAATCAGTAATGTTTCAACAATTACAGAGATATGAAAAAAGTATATTGATAATGTTTTATTACTTTAATAATTTGAGAATATTATCACAGTCGACTTCCTAACACCTCTTTTAATATATGAAACACCAATAGATAAAACTCTTAATCACAAAAAATAATTCTTCACATAAGAGGTTGACTAAATATTATCATAGTTACCAAAAAATGGTTAGAATAAAAAATGGAAAAATATTACCATTACATTCATTTAAACATTGCACACAAAATTCCCATGATTATCCCTATATGAAATAACTTGAAAACACTTTGGAAAATTATGTTAGATAAAAGACAATAAAATATTTAATATAATTTAAATATAAATATAGTAAATAAAAAAATAAAATACTGACAAAAAAGGTTTCAATAATAAAAACAAAAAGTCAAAATATTGTATGGTGTCACATATATCAAGTCTTCATAATGAGTTGTCCAGTATAAGACATGGCTTTGAAAATTGCAAAGGTAAGTCATGTGAAAGCATCACATAAATGTATATGCAGTGCATGAAGTGAGATTTGGGTATCTACATATGAAGCTTTAAAAGGATCGAGTCATCAAATTCTGATATTAATGAACATAGTGTCATGATTCGTCATGTATGAAATACAAACTGAGATATAGAAATTTTGAATATGCATTTCAAATCATAACGCATCACTGTGAGTATAATAAATACATGCTTAAAAAGAGACTTTTTAGATTATAGTTCATTTTCATGCATCAAGGATGAATTCATATGTGGTGATGTTGGAAGTGTAAAACACTGAAGTAGGTTGTTATATATGAGGATTCTTCATCTATGCTACACGAATAACTATACTGTAAAAATTAGATATGAACAATGTATTTCATAGTTGATTAAACACACACTATAGGAGAATTCATGGAGTCTTTATCATGATCGTCGCTTCATAGTTTCATGGTCGGAGTATATACACATATTTTTTTTCAAAAGGTTAATAATATATAGTTTAAGAAATATCTCACAGAAGATAGAAATTTAGATCAAATATGAATTCTCACAGAATAATTCTTATAAAAGATCTATTCTTAGTACCTTCACATAATGTAGAGAATATTTTTTATGGAATATTTGATACAACATAGAAGAATAAAACATTGAAGTCATAAAATATTGAAAAATACTTCATATAAGAAATAAAAATAAATTAAATAAGATGCGAAAAATATCTTTCATGGAATAATAAATCAGAGAAAATATATCCCAAAAGATTAAAAAACATTAACATTAAAGTAAAAATATTTATTTAAAAAAATATTGAAAACATTTATTAAAAAAAATATTAAAAAAATTTATTAACAGAAATAAAATTATAATTTATTAAATAATTAAATTAAATTTTCTTAACACTAACAATCCACAAATTAAAAATGAATTAAATTAAATTTTCAAAAAACTAATAATCTCTCCATTAAAAATGAATTAAGTATGAGGAATTTTAATTTAATAAAAATTAAAATAATAAGATTAAAATCCCCAACACTTACAACAGCTTTGGATGAACGTTATTTCCCTCTATAGTGTTAATTGGACTCTTCATTTTTCCTAAATAATTAATAGCTTTATACCCTCCTATTCCATATATAAAATATCATCCAGTTCCTTTGAGACATTTCCCTAAGTGTTTCTTCCCACATTATTGACATGTTAGAAATTGAATATTCTTTCCTACATGGGTTTTTATCACTTGAACTTACATGAAACTTCTTTCTTATCTTATTTGTTGTGTTTGTAAATTCAAATAGGTTCAATTTGTTAGTCATAATACATGATATAGATTTAGGTATACCCATAATATTCCTCACTATAGTTCCTATCTCATTTAGTTTTTCATTAGGACAATCACCACACTACCCATCACATCTATTATTAACTTGGTTTATCCTTTATCCATCCATTACTTAAATAAAGCAAAGTTGAGGTAGGATAGAATTATTAATTGTATAAAAATGAAATTATAAACATATAATAGGTAATTTATAAATGTCATGAATAAACTAACTTCTGAATTTATAAGTTTCAAACTAGCTTATCCATGTTCATTTATTATTAGGTACTATAACATAAATATATTCAAATACCTCATAATGGTTTGAAAATAGCATGAAAACCACCAAATCATATCCCCCATAAGTGTCAAAATAGGTGTGTAGTTAGGAAAACTTCTTGTACCTTGAGTGAAGAATGAGTTATCACCTAGATAAACCTTTTCACGGTTATTACCCCTAGGTTCATCCACATTAGAGTCTGTATCAACTTTTTTGTATCCAAATAGTGATTTTATTTCTAGGAAACCATAAAACTATATTTCACTAACATTTCAGGATGTTATACTAAACATAAACCTATCCCTAGAGTCTATCATAAAGTTATTTTCTCTAATCTATGTTTTCCTAAGTCCAGTTCCAAAGGTTTCTATTAAAAATTATCTAATACCAATTATAACAATCACAAATCTAGTGACATGGAATCAATTTTTAATTTATTACATTGGTACAAGATACAAGGGATCACATCACATATGATCACATTGTTAAGAAATTTTTTAATGACTAGATACATACATGTTTTCAATATTACATTAAAAACTTAAAAAAACATTATAAAATTATTGAAAACTTTCTCATTCCTTTTACTAAACCCTTTAATTCATTCTAAGATCTCTTCTTGCTACACTATGGAATGAGAAAAAAATAAAGGGTTAAGCTCAAATGATTAGTAAGTGGTGGCATTCAATTAATGCTATCTTTACATAATCATAACATAAATAGCACAACATGATTAAATAATCATAATAATTCCACAATAAAATGAGACTTAGAGCATAATATATCTATGTATAACATTACAATGGAAATAAATCTATCACATGGATAACAATAATATATTTCATAATTATGGAATTCATAATGTTTGTTATATTAATATTACCTTCAATGCATCAAACCAAGACAAAAAGATCTTAACATTAAGTCTATATGTAAATACATCATTATTTCACCATCAAGTCAACGCTCTAAGTCATCATGATTTTTTCACCAAGGAATTATTTCTAGGACATAATTATCTTACAGTAAAGGTCTCATTTCTAGTCAATATTAATAAATGGGAAGGAATTCACCAAAAAACCAAACCTTTTGTCTAATGATACCTACCAATGAATTATGGGGATATATTATTTTGGGACCTACCCTTAAATTAATTAATTACAATGAATTAACCATATAAAATAAATTAATAAAATTACAACACATAACTAACATTCCTTAGTAATTAATAAATTTCCATATTGGAATAATAAACACATGGGATGTCAATAATTTCCCCAGTCAATAAATAGAAGAAAATGATAATAAGTCATCTAAATAAGGTATATAGTACCATTAGAGAATATCCCCAGTGAAACATAAGAAACTTTAATGGATGTTTATATATAAGAAAAACACCTTTAAAAGTGCATTAAAATTTCACTTAAAGAAACAAGAAAAAATAACCTTTACATTTTTGATACCATTTATAGAAAATATTGTATAAATAAAAGGGAATACAAATTAATTTAAAAAAACATGAAAACTTGGAGAGTAAGTTTCTTAAATAAAACTGATTAAGGTGTTGAGAAAATTCACTTGTAAGGAAAATGTTAAAAATAAGGTTCCTTTCACAATTTGTAAAAAAGTCAAAAGTTAATAAAAAATGAAGTCACAAGTCACTTTTAAATATAATTTTCATGATGATGACCATAAAAAGTTTAAAACATTATTTCAAAATAAAAAATCTGAAAATTTAATTTTGATAATAAAGAAAGGGTAAGTTTACAAATATGGAGTGAAAGATAAAAAATACGAACACAATTTTTTTTAAAACATATTTATTAAAACCCATATCATTAAAAGAGTAATAAGTATTAATTTTTAATAGGTAAAGATAAATATAAATACCACATGAAATAATAAATATTTGGATTTAAAAATAAGAAATAAGAACATTTTTTGGAATAAGAATATAGATATTTAGGGAAAATATTTGTAATAAAAAAGAAGAGAGATTGGAAAAGAAACCCTTATGAATTTTATAACTTTGGAATCAAAATACCTTTGAAGAAAAAAACTTAAAATAGAGAATTAAATACCATGAATAAATATATTAGAAGTAAAATATTTCAAATGGGAAGTATATAAATCATGTAAATGAAAATAGGTGCATATTATAAAACATGTCTCAAAGAATAGAATTTGAGACTAAGAAACTTTACTGCTTTAGTAAAATTAAAATTAAATCCATTAGAGGATGTAACATGATATGGAATTATAAATAACATGAATTAAATTAATGATAAGATAAAATATATACATGAGGTAACATATATATTCTATGTGAAGAAACAAGGTGGTGAATATAGGACATATCTCAACTAATGAAAATTGAGATAAGGAAAAACCTTACCTTTTTCTCCCAAATTTAATGAAATATATTTAAACTTCTGTATGATAAATGAAACGATATTAATCACTTATTTAAGAAAATTTTTATATCAATTACCTTTATATTCATTAATTATACTCATTAAATACACATATATTAGTTAGTTAATGTTTAATTTCATTATTAGATGATACTAATTTCAATTATTTCGTACATGTTTCATAATGGTGATTCTAGGCCCCATTATTTGATATTGATATCATCATTACAATATTATTAAATATATTATAATCATTTGGTTTCAATTAATTATGAATTCCCATTTTTATTCTATAGAATCATGGGTATGGTTTGTGAAAATAGAATCCATGGCGATCTTGTTTCTGATAATTTACTGATATCAATGGGTTACTCTATAATGATTGATAAATCTTGTGTTATCCTTAAGATTATAATTAATGATATATATGAATAATTTATATTAGATATATTCAGAAAATATTTTTTTATAACTATATTTTTAAGGCAGCGATGAAAAATAAAACACATCATTCATGGAGGTGGTAGTCCGCATGTACGCATGGACAACATTTTCATTCTTCGAAGGAGAAGGAAGGAAGGTAAATAATGATTTTCCCATCATCATAATATAATTAAATTAAATTAATTATACTTATGTTATTATTTTAATATGGTATAATAGACTTTGATGTAGAATAAGAAGACCTAAATAAATATAAATGAAAAGGAGTTATTTAGAAAATTTAACCTTACTCCCTGGAATAACTCCTTTCTAACTTGTATTAGGAATTTTAGGATATATATTTTGAGGATACTAAAACCTCTAGTATTTCTATAGAATATTTAGGGAGATATTTGGGTAGGTTTTGGTTGAACTAAAGGACTTTTAGTGTGAGGATAAGTAGGGCTGTGAATGTCTTCTTTTATAAGTGAAGTGGGTATCATTTTTGGAAATAAGGGGTGCACTATTTAAGGAAAGTTGCTAAAAAAGTAGAAAATAATGAATAGGAGAAGAGTGTGGGCCTATAAAATCCTATAACACACAACTGTAGATAATATTTTATGAATTATAGGTGGTTTATCTTTAGTTTCAAATTTTACCAAAAATTACTTTTACTACAATAACTATTTTTTACCCTCACTAAATTATTTTTATAACTAAAAATAAAATTACCCTTATTAGATAATTTTTTTATTGTGATTAAAAATAGGAAAAAAATTTATAATATTAAATTTTTAAAAATTATTTTTTAAATAATATATGTATAACACATAAAAACCCATTTTTAGAAAAATATTTAATAAGTTCAAAAAATGTTAATCAAAGGTTTATAAATTAAAATTAATTTTATAAATTTATAATTTTAATTATTAAATAAATATTTTATTAGAAAAAATATTTCATAAAATATAATTCACTCTTATATCCTAAGGATTTCATAAAACGCATGGTATTTGTAAAAATGGTTTTTTAAATTCTTGTGAAATAAATCTTCTCAGAAAAATCTCAAAAATTTATCTGAACGAAATATTGAAATTACGAATCCAAAAACTAAGTTCCTTTTTTCAAATTTAAATTATAAAATTTAGGAATTTAACATTTAAATGAAAACATAGAATATAATGAAAAATAATTTTTATAAGAAAATGACATTTTCAACTATTAATTGTTCTTATTCCCATTTATTGTCAATTTATAATTAAATTAGTGTTAATATACTATTCATATCAATAATATATTTTTTTCATAATATAAAAATAATATAGTTAGTTTCTTTAAATAAAAATGTATAGCGTATCAACCCCAATTTTAGAAAAGATACATTCTTAAGCATTAAATGATCTTATTAGTTATTTAGCTATAATAATTGATTTTTATAAATGCATTGATATTAAAAATTAACTTTATTTTTATTTCTATATATATATTTTAAAATGTGGTTACTTATATTTATACCCACCAATTCAATGACTACTTTACAATAGCTATATCTATCCTAATAAAATATGTCATCGTTTGTTTTTGGTTTGGTGTTGCATTTGAAATAAGATATTGAAAATAGTATATATTTAAAAGGAAATTTCATATTTAAATCTTATGGTGTTACTTCTCTTGTTATCTCTTGTTCTTGAGAGGGAGGGAGGAGGATATTTTCTCTAAGGTCCCAAAATTCACATCAAGGATCTTTTCAAGTTCAAAGTTTTAAATAATTAGGCCATTATAAATACATATCTTCCCATAATCATATAAGAGGATACTATCAAAATAGTATCCATTTTTTCTACAAAATAAAACCCTTTAAAAAAACATTATTTCTTTTCTTGATAGAAATATTTTTGAATTCTTCCTTAATCTTACTCATCCTTATACCTAGTGAAAAAATTTCAAAAAAAAATTGAGATGAGCATAAAAACTCATTAAGAGATAAAATAAGGAAAGAAAATATTAGTCCATGAATATTTATAAACCAATTAATTCATAAGAATCATGAAAACTTCCTAGAAATCATAAATTATAAAGGTAACTTGTGACATCCATATCATACTTACTTTGTAGAATTCACAGCCACATAGGGAGTAACCTTCATGATTATGTTTGGAATACCGATGAAAATATATTCCCTATATCTCTTAGGAGAAACCTTAACATTTACCTCCATAATGTTACCCAATTCATTGGAGAGATATCATGGGCTCATCCACCCTTGGTTTATCATATAACCACATGTATACATAAGTAATTCCCAAGAACCATAACATAATCATAACACATTAACAAGCATAAAGGAAATATAACATATCCACATTGCAATCATAAGACATCATTTCAATATATTGATATAATCAATTCATTATAAAAACCATTTTCAATACCAAAATACCTAATAAAGAAATATGGTATTTACATTTTTTTTAAAAACATTATGGCTTGTAGAGGAAGCCAAATATCAAATAATTCTCACGGTGGCAGAAAGGTCATTATCGCCGTACATGTTAAAAAGAAACATTACTTTTGTTATTTAGTAAAAACATTTGTAAAAAAATATTCCTTTTTAAAACCTTTGAATGAAATTAAAATTAAAAGGGGTTGATTATAACCCATATAAAATAAGGTTGTATATAAATCAAAATATGTCGCAATGAAAGGAGTTTGAGACCAAGTTCCTTACATTGATTCTGAATTGTCCTGTTCGTTCTTTAATTTCCAAAATAATAAAATTAGGTTAATTTATACTTTATTTATAACCTTTTTAAAGTTTATTATTCATTTTATATCTCTTATATTACTATGTTATAGCAATTAGTTAATTATTTTAGTTTATATCAGGCATTTTGTCGATGTTCAGTACTTGAATAAAAATGAACTTGTTTTGATGAAAATAATCCATGTGGTCATAAGTCCATTATCTATAGAATATTATTACTCATTTAAATATCATATATATCCCATATATATGTATTTATAATAGTCTATAACATTTGTAGATAAGAAATTAAAAGCACCGTTCATGGAGACGGTAGGTTGTACGTACGCATGAACACTACTTTCATTTATTTATCATATTAAAGGAATGAAATATAAATGATACATAGGTATATTGTAATTAAAATATAATATATATGTTATATATGTTAAATAATTTCATTAAATCCATCATTTATATGTTCCATGTATGGCATGAACGAGTTATATCACTTTGAGGGGGCGGTAGTCTACACTTCCTCAAATGAAATTATCATATTTACACATTATAGAAAGCATAATGGTTTGTTGTAAATAAAAATTACAGAAGAATAGAGACAATATTATTATAATACATTTCATATATAAATACAGTTCCATCATAATGTCCAACATCATAGGTGGTAAGAGAAAATTAAACAATCATCGTATCGTGAGGCAGTAGTTTGCCGTACATAGAAACAATATGTTCTATATCCATTAGATAGAGGTGTGTGTAATTTTAGGTTGAAAAATTATCATAAAAACATAATAGTATATTGTTTATATAGGTTTTGTTATAAAATAATGGAAAAAGTTAGTTTAGGGGGGTTGGAGAAAGAAAAAAAATGAAAGGATCTTGAGAGAAGACGTTACCTCTAAATTGGGTAACTCCTTTTGATTTGATTCAAAAGGCTTTCTTGAATTGTCCCCTACCCAAGTTAAGGATTCTAGGAGGAAAGTATAGATTTTAGAGGTTATTTTATAAGAATTTGGATGATCCATGAGGCTTGAGAGGTGTGAGTAAGTGGGTAGAGGTGGTGACCTTTTATAAGAGGGAGGAGGGGCACTTTTGGAAAGTCTTGAAGTATTATTTTATTATAAGTTGATTTTAGAATTATAATAGCTACAAAGTGATATATTTATATGATAATATTATTATGGGTCTAAATACTCTCAAAAAATATGTTTTAGACAAGTTTAGTTCACAAAAGTAACCTTATCTTTTAGCTTTAACCCTTAGTTAAAAACATTAACTTTTACCACGTCTTCTTGTATTTTCATAATATATTGCTACTATTGTTACTATAAAATTCCAAGATAACCAAAAGTGGATCATTAATTAAAATTTTAACATTATATAAGTTGGTTGGATGAATCTTTTATTTTTATGAGTATTATATCATTTAATAAAATAATTTTTTTAAAACTCATTTATGTCAATTTTGACACTATTTAGAAATTGATTTTTGTTAAAGTCATAAAAAATTGATTCATTCTAAAAAAATACATTAAATAAAATATAAAATTTAATAAGTATCCATAAATTTTTTTATGGAATCAAAATATAAAAATTAATTTTTTTTTAATATTTATAATATCATTTATTTGAACATTTCATTAATAAGGTAATCACTGCTTCATAATTGTGTCATAACTAAATTCATTTATTCAATGTCTAAAAATTATAAATAAAATACCATGATGTATTAAATATTTTTAGCTTTATAATTACTATTTATTGTCATAGATATTAGTTATATAATGATATATTAAAATTTTATTAGTAAAAAGATACATGTTTATGTTATATTTCTCTTTACTTTAAATTATTTATTATAACATGTCATTGTGACACCCAAGTGGATATATGGGGTCCTAAAATCAACCCAAGGATTCCCATGGTTAGAAATATCTCATCCAATAAGATTAATACATGTGTTATGGTAGTTTTATATTATTATAATATTATTTTTACCCTTTTTTACCTAATTTACCCTTTAACCAAGGTAAATAAAAATATTTACTGAAATTACTATTCAGAATATCCAAAAATAAAAGGTACCTATTAACATAATTTGGATATTAAGATTCTAAATATGGAATCCATTTTTCTAAATTCTAAATATATAGGTTTTATGAATTAATTTTAAATTAACTCTCGTTGTGAAAACCAAAAAACATGTTTTTAATAAATAAAAAATATCAAAAGATTGACATGTGTTTATATACAATTTAAAAGTAAAATTACGTCCAATGACCAAAATTGGTATAAATTATAAAAACTTAATACAATTAAACTTTAAAACCAATTAAAAGTACAATCTAACTATATAAATAAATTAGACGAAAATACAGTTTTGAATTAAAATGCAGTATTTTTCACTATTCATTAAAATATGCATTTCATCAGAAAAATACCAAAATTTTAAAAAAGGTAAGTTTTGATGCCCCTATTCTAAAAAAGAAGTTTTTTTTTCAAATATGACATATAAAAGTGAAAAAAATATATTTAAAAAGGTTTCTCCATCAAAAGGTGGTAAAACGACCTTTCAAATATATTAGAGTATTTTATGCTTAAATTTGAATTCATTCTCATTTTAATCCTCTAAAATTTATTGGATAAATGTAAAAACATTTAACAAAAATTTATAATCATATTTTATTTAGTTTTATTCATTCCTGTCAATACAACGACTGGGAATTAACTACCATTTAAAATAATAAAATTATTATTATATTATTTTTCAGTATAACTCAATATTATGTGAAATGTAAGATTTTGGAGAAACCCATTGTTGCGTGTCAAGAACACTATAGAAAAATGTGTCCTCTTTAACTTAAAATTAATATCTTATTCATAAATATTAATATATATGAAAATTTATGATTCTATAAATACCTAGTATGTTACATCCTTCCTCACTTTTGGAAATTGCGTCCTCATAATTTTATTCACTTATCAAATTAGTGGGGGTATTTATCCCTCATAGAATTTTCAGATTCCCATGTTTCCTTTTAACCCATATGGTTTTTTCAAAAAACATTTACCTAATGGATCACCATATTTCACAACACTTTCTCTCTATGATCAAGAATCTGTATTGGCTGTTCCTCATAATAATGATTCTCTTCCAACTAAACTACCTCTGGACTCAAAACATGAGATAGATTTAGCATGTCTTTCTCAACATTGAAACATGAAAAAATTTGTGCACCTAAGATAAAAAATGAGATAAATACACCCTGTACGCAACTGATCCAACTTTCTCTAGGATTTCATGGGGTCCAATGAACTACGAACTAGCTTTATTTTCTTACCAAAACGCATCACACTTTTCTATAGATAAACTTTGAGAAAGACATGATCACCTACCTCAAAATAAAGATCCTTCATCCGGTTATCTGTATAACTTTTCTGCCTTCTCTAAGCTGTCCTCATGTACTTCTGAATCAAATGAACTTTTTCTTCCATATCTTATACCAATTTTGGTCTCATCAAATTCCTTTCACCTACTTCATCCCAAAAAGTCGGAGTTCGACACCGCTTTCCATATAATGCTTCAAATGGTGCCATATATATACTAGAATGAAAACTATTATTATAAGAAAACTCAACCAAATAAAGATAATGATATTAACTTCCCTGTAAATCCATTGAACAAGAACGTATCATATTCTCTAAGGTTTGAATAGTTCATTTTGACTACCCATCTGATTGAGGATGAAAAGCTATAATGAAATTTAATTCAGTTTGCAATGACTTATAAATACCTTTTCAAAAGTAATAAGTGAACCTGAGACCAAGATTAGATACAATGGAGAGGGGAACTCCATGTAACCTGACTATCTATTTAATATACAATCAAGAAATTTGATCAGGAGACAGAGTATCTTGAATAGAAAGAAAATGAGTAGATTTAGTAAATCAATCAATAATAACATATATTTCATTAGTACATTGATAATTATTTAGTAATCACACTAAAAAATCCATAGAAACATTTTCCCATTTCCACTCTGGTACTGGAAAAGGATGAAGTATCCCTTTTTGTAAATTCCTCTATGCTTAACCTATTGACATGTCAAAAGTTTCACAGTAAAGTCAGCAATATCTCTTTTTTATTCCATCCCACCAGTAATACTCCTAAAGATCTCTATACATCTTAGTACTGCTAGGATGAACTAAAAACAGAGAACTATGAGATTCAAATATCAAATCTTTCTTTAACTGTAAATCACAAGGAACACATAATCTTTTCTAAAATATCAAAACACAATCTTTATCAATGTTAAATTCAGGAAACTTTCCCTTCTGAACCAATTATACATTTTTCTGCAACTCACTATCTTCCTTATGCACTTGATTTATTCTGTCTGCTAGAGACGATTGCACTGAAACCTAAAACAAAACAGAGGAATTTCTTACACCAAAAACTTCCATTCCAAATTTGATCATATCATTTATCAAAGGGTCATGTTCTAAATGTGGCATGGTTAATGTAACATTAATTTTCTGACTCAAATCATCGAATACTTTGTTCAATTTTCCAGGATGGTAATGAATCTTGCAATAATAATCCTTGATTATTTCCATCCATATTCTCTATCTCATGTTCAATTATTTCTAAGTAAATATATACTTTAAAATTTTATGGTCAGTATATAATTGAATTTTTACTCCATACAGATGATGCCTCTAAAATTTTAAATCAAAAACAACAACAGCGAATTCCAAATCATGTGTAGAGTAATTTAACTCATGAAATTTAAATGATGTGAAGCATAAAAAATTACTTAATCACTATGCATTAGGACACAACCAGTTCCTTTCAACGAAGCATCAATATAGATAAAAAATTCACCACTTCTGGAAGGTAGTTCCAAAACTGGAGCATTCACTAATCTTCTTTTTAATTCTTAAAAACAAACATTATATTCTTTTTTCTATATAAACTTAACACCTTTTCGAGTTAACTTAGTCAGTGGGCTAGATAACCATGATTTTTTTTCAAAAAACCTCATGTAATAAACTTCTAAACTAAGAAAACTAAAAATCTCGATTATATTTTTGTGTCTTGTCCGTTCTTCAACAAATTTTGTTTTACCCGGATCAATAGTTATGCCATCTTTAGAAACAATGTGACCAAGGAATGAAATTTATTGTAACAAAAAAATCACACTTGCTAAATTTCCCATACAATTTATTTTATTTTAAGGTTTGAAGAAACACCCTTAAATTACTTTTATACTCCTCTTTACTTTTAAAATATACCAAAATATCGTCAATATACACAACCACAAACTTATCCAAGAACTCACAAAAAAAATCTATTCATAAGATCCATTAATACAACAGGTGCATTGGTTAACCCAAAAGGCATAACTACATATTCATAATGGTCATATCTAGTACGAAACATGGTTTTATGAATGTCGACTTCCCTTACTTTCAACTGATTGTACCATGAACTCAAGTAAATCTTAGAAAAATACTGAGATCCCTGGAGCTGACAAAAAAAATCATTAATATGAGGCAAAAGACACTTGTTTTCAATAGTGATGTTATTCAAGGCTCTATTATCAATGAAAAGTCTCATTGAACCACATTTTTTTAACAAACAATATAGGATAACCCCATGGTGATGTGCTTGGTCCAATGAAACCTTTATACAATAAATCCTGCTATTGATTCTTAGACTCTAAAAGTTCAATTTGATCTATTCAATAAGGGGGTTTTGAAATTGTCTTAGCACCAGGAACCAAGTTAACAGTATATTCAACTTCCTAATCATGTATTATAATAGGTAACTCATTAGAAAAAACATCAAGATACTCATTTACCACTGAAAAATCATTAATCTAAATAGTTCCTTTGTTTTCAACAATTTGTGCAAGGTAACATTCATTTCCATATTTTACTAGTTTCTTAGCTTCTTGATATGTTATCAAAAGTAATGGTTCATTATTGTACATAAACCGAAATTACTTTTGAAAAGAAACCTCTTTATCTCTATAGTCAATCTTATCATGACAAATGGGAAGCCAATACATACCCCAAATAACATCAAACTCTACCAGAGGCAAAACAATAAGGTTTCCAGGTAGATTATTTCCACATACAAAGACCTAGAGATTCTTATAATTTCTTTTTTTTCTCAACATTTCCCCCAAGTGTTTTTACCAAAATTTTAGGATTCATTTCTTGAGATGGAATTCCCAATTTACTAGAAAATTTCTCAAAAATGAAAGAATGTGTAGACCTAGAATCAAACAACACATTGACATAATCTGAATAAAAAAAATATACATAATACTACTCTATTTGATGGACCAACATCTGTTGAATTAGTTCCAAAGGATTTCACAACCCCTTTCTACTTGTAGTCCGTCTTATTTCCATCATTTGAGTTCTTATTCGGACACTCATTTGCATAATAACCCATCTCGTTACACATAAAACATTTTACCGACTGTAAATCATATTTTATCTTACCACTACCCAAATCATTTTTAGTGCAATCACGAGCCTTATGTCCCATTTTACAACATTAGAAGAACTTACTAGAATTCAAAAGGCATTACCCAATGTCCTTTTTCCATAATATTCACAAACTGTAAACTTAGGTTTCTTATCATCAGACTTTTTTGAAGTGTTCTTCCCTTTCATCTTCCACCTCGACCTCTTATTCTATTGTTTGTTAAAGAAAACCTAATCATTGAAAATATACATTTCCACTTTCTTCGCTCATCGAACAAGTTTTTTGTAACTTTTGAACTCATGAGAAGATAATTCCCTTTGATACTTTGTAATTAATCATGAGTAAAAATGATTGATTTTACTATCAAGATCCCATATAAAATTTGGATCATACCTTGCTAGTCTAGTTAATTTTTCTTAATAAAAACCCACTGAGTCATCCTCCTACCACAATTACAAGAATTTTTTTTCCATCCTAAGTCGAACTACCTAATGAAAATATTTCTCAAGAATAATACCTTTGAATTCATCTCAATCAAGGGAATCCATCTTCTTACTATCAGTGATATTTTTAACCATTAACCACCACAGATTGTCTTCATCTTCAAAACTGTAAATAGAAAGACTAATCTTTTTATGTTCTGAACACCCCATGACATTGAAAATATTTTCTAGGGATTTAATCCACTCTTTATCTAGAATAAAGTCATATGATCCTATGAATGATGGAGGATGTTGCCTCATGAAATTCTCCACTACCAACATTTTCCTCTGTGGTTGATCTTGTTGATCTCGTTCATGGATACCACCTCCATTTATAGCCTGAGTCAACTATGACATTACTAAAAAAAAACTGTTATGTTCTAATTCCAACCATATTAGGTTTCTTATTGGGAAAGTTTTTTTCTTCTAGATGTTGTCTCGACACAGCTTCCCTATTTCCTCTATGGAAAACCATTCTGAACAGACATATCTTAGACAAAGCAACATGGTAATCCTCAAATGATATTTCAATTTGAACATAAAGTAAAAATAATTTATGGATATTCTGTTAACAATATCCTAACACTTAAAGTTATCTAAACTGATCTATAATACCAACTATAAAACCCATCCTTAAAACATTACATAATCTTGAGATAAATCAATAATTTTACTTTAATTCACATAGAGGATATTTTTAGGTTTAGAGTTTTAAATAATTTGGCCATTATCATTACATATCATCCCATAATTATATAAGAGGATACTATCAAAATAGTATCCATTTTTTTTTACAACAAATAAAACCCTTTAAAAAATGATTTCTTTTCTTGATAAAAATCTTCTTGAATTCTTCCATAATCTTACTCATCCCTAAACCCTTTTAAAACATTTCAAAAAAACATGGGATGAGAATAAAAAATCAGTAAGGGATAAAATAAGGAAAGAGAACATTAGTCCATGAATATTTATAAACCCATGAATTCATAATAATCATGAAAACTTCATACAATCATAAACCAAATAGGTAACTATATCATACTTTATAGCTTTCATAACTACATAGGGAGTAAACTTCATGGTTACATTTGAAATACCCATCACAGTATATTCCATAAATATGTTAGGATAAAACTTAAAGTTTAACTCCTTAATGTTTCCTAATTCATTGGAGAGATATCACAGGATCACCTTCCCTTAGTTTATCACAGAACCAACAATATACATAACAATTCCTAATAACCATAACATAATCATAACACATGAACAAGCATCAAGGAAAAATAACATTTCAACATTGAAATAATAAGAAATCATTTCAAGATATTGATATAATCAATCCATTCTCAAAATATTTTTCAATACCAAAGTACCTACAAAAGGAATATGGTATTTAATTTTCTTTTTAAAAAAAATTACGGCTTGTAGAGGAATCTAAATATCAAATAATGCTCGCGGCGGTGGAAATGTCGTTGTTTCCGCATATGTTAAAAGGAAAAATTAATTTTGTCATTTATTAAAACAATTAATAAAAAATAGATTCCCCTTGACAACCATTTAATTAAATTAAAAGTCAAAGGGGATGATTATACACTATATAAAATAAGGTCATATATAAATCAAAATATGCCTCAAGAAAAGAAGATTGAGATGAAGTCCCTTACCTTGAGTTCGAGTTATCTCGTTCGTTCTTTAATTTTATGAATAATAAACTTAGGTTAATTTATACTTTATATAGAACCTTTTTAAATTTTATTATTAATTTTATATCCCTTATTACCATGTTATAGTAATTAGTTAATTATTTGAGTTCATATCTGACGTTTTGTCGATGTTCGGAACTTGAGTCAAAAATGAACTTGTTTTGATGAAAATTATCAATGTGGTCATAAGAAAATTATCTCCAAAATATTATTAATGATTTAAGTATAATATATATCAAATATATATATCTATTTAGAATATTCCATAACATTTTGATATAATAAATTAAATGCACCATTCATGGAGGTGGAAGGCTGTACGTACACATGAACACTACTTTCATTTATTTGTTATATTAAAGGAATGAAAAATAAATGATATATTGGTATATTGTAATAATAGTATAATATCTATGTTATATATTTTACATAAGTTAATTAATTACATCCTTTATAGGTTCAATGTATGGCATGAACGAGTCATATCACTTTAAGGGGGCGGTTGTCCACACTTCCTCAAATGAAATTATTATATTTACTCATTATGGAAAGAATAAAGGTATATTGTAAATAAAAATTACATGATAATAGAGAAAATATAAATATAATATATTCCATATATAAATACATTTCCATCATAATGTCCAATATGAGAGGTGGTAGGAGAAAATTGAACAATCAACGTTTCGTGAGGCAATAGTTCACCGTACACAGATTTAGTATGTTCTATATCCATTATTTGGTGGTGTGTGTATGTGTAGGTAGAAACAATAGAATAAAAACATCCTAGTATATTTATTATATTGGTTTTATTATAAAATAATGTAGAAAAGATAGGTTAGTGGGTTGGATAAAGAAAATAAATGAAATGATCTTAAGAGAAGACATTACCTCTAAATGAGTTAACTCCTTTTGATTTGAGCCAAAAGGATTTCTTGAATTAACTTATACCCAATGTAAGACTTATAAGAGGAATTTAGGGATTTTGGGAGCTTATTTAAGGAGAATTTTGATGATCCAAGAGGCTTTATAGGTGTGAGTAATTGGGTAGAGGTGGTTGCCTTTTATAAGAGGGAGGAGTGGCACTTTAGGAAAGTCTTGAAGTATTATTTTATTATAAATTGATTTTCAAATTAAAATTGTTCCAAATTGATATATTTCGAGGATAACATGACCATGGGTTGAAATACTCTAAAAAATAGGCTTTATAAAAGTTAAGTTAAAAATCTACTTTATTATTTAACTTTAACCCTTTTTTTACAAATATTAACTCTTACCATATTTTCTCGTATCTTCATAATATATGGTTACTATAGTTACTATAAAATGACAAGAGAACCAAAAGTGGATCATTAAGGAAATTTTTTACATTATGCAATTCAATTTTTGGAATCTTGGATTTTTAGGACTATTATATTTTTAAATAAAATCATATTTTTTCTAAAAACTCATTTTTGTCAATTTTGGCACTATTTAGAAATTGATTTTTATTAGTCATAAAAACTTGATCCATTTGAAAAAACTACATTAAATCAAATATAAATTGTAATAATCATCCATAAAATTAGTGTATGGAATTAAAATTTTCAAATTAAATTTATTTTAATATTTATAATATCATTTATTTGAATATTTCATTAACAAGGTAATCACTGCATCATCATTATGTCATAAATAAATTTATTTATTTAATGTCTAAAAATTAAAAATAAAATACCATGATGTAGGAAATATTTTTATATTTATAATTACTATTTATAGTCAAATATATCCATTATATAAACCTATATTAAAATTTTATTAGTAAAAAGACACATGTTTATGTTATATTTCTCTTTAATTAAATTAATTATTATAACATGTCATTATCACACCCAAGTGGCTCTACAGGGTCCTAAAATCGACCCAAGGATGAACATGGTCAGAAATATCTCATCAAATAGGATTAGTACATGTGTTAGGGTAGTTTTATTTTATTATAATATTATTTTTTTAACCTTATTTACCCGATTTACCCTTTAACCATTATAAATAAAAATAATTTCTGAAGTTACTATTCACAATCTCCAAAAAAAGGTACATATTTACATAATTTTTATCTTCTGATTCCAAATATGGAATCAATTTTTCCAAATTCTAAACAAATAAGTTGTATTAATTAATTTTAAATTAATTCCCATTTGAAAACCAAAGAGTGGGTTTTTAAGAAGTAAAAACTATCAAAAGCTTGACACATGTTTATATAAAATTTAAAAGTAAAATTACTTCTAATGAAAAAAATTGGATTGAATTATAAAAACTTAATCCAATTACACTTTAAAACCAATTAAAATTTCAATCTAAATATATAAATAGATTAGATTAAAATGCAGTTTTGAATTAAAATGCAGTATTTTTCACTATTAATTAAAATATGAATTTCATCAGAAATATATCAAAATTTAAAAAAAGGTAAATTTTGATGTCTTTATTATAAATAACAAGTTTATTTTTTCAAATAGAACATATAAAAGTGACAAAACTATATTTAAAAATGGTTTTCCATCAAAAGGCGGTAAAATGACCTTTTAAAAATATTTGAGTATTTTATGCTTAAAATTGGATTCATTCTCATTTTAAGCCTCTAAAATTTATTGGATAAATGTAAAAACATTTAAAAAAAATTTATAATCATATTTTATTTAGTTATATTCATTCTTACCAACACAATGACTAGGCGTTAACTACCATTTAAAGTAATAATAATATTATTGTATTTTTTTGGTATAACTCAATGTTGTGTGCAATGTAAGATTTTAGTGAAACCCATTATTGCATGTCAAGTACAATATCATAAAAATTGTCCTCTTTAACATAAAATTAATATATTATTCATAAATATTAATAGATATAAAAATGTATTATTCTATAAACACTAGGAATGCTACATTATCTTTAGGACTTGAGAGAATATCTTGAGAGGTTCTTCATGAGGCACAACCACAATATTCATCTAAAATGTTATAAATTTGAAGTATATACTTCAAATTATTATTTTATAATTGAAAAATGGAACTTTATTAAATATTTTTTCTATGTTATTCTTGATGTCTAATAATAATAATAATATTATTATTATAATATCACTTGATATGTGCAAATTTAAATATAATTTTCTAAAATATATATATATATATATATATATATATATATATATATATTTATTAAAATGATATTAAATAAAATATATCATTTACTTTGGTCCTTTTACTCAGCTGGTTAATCTACCTTAGTATTTATTGAACCTTAAATAATAAATAATTTATTAAAATAAATATAATTCCTCTATAAACAAATAAAAAAAATATTATACTCACTAAACTTGTGAATAAATATTTCTTTTAATATTAATATAACTAAATAAATATTTATATTATTATATTAACTAAAATAGTGAATAAATATTTTTTTATTTATTACTTTGTGAATAACAAATAAGAGATAAAATTAAATTCACATATACAAAACATGAATATTTGGTGATATAATTTATATGATCAACTTTAATTGAATAATTATTATTCCAAAATATGAGAATAATATTTATTATTAATATTAAATTCAATAGAAGCTAATGTGATTCTGGATACTCTTCACATGTGACCCTATAGGACACTTTCTCAATGGCATTAAGTGAGCATACCTAAATTCCAACATTAGCATTTAGTGGAACGTAAAGGCACCAACCGAGAGAGAAGTTAATGTCACAATTAAAAAACCTTCATATGAATGCTAAAATGTTATATAATGCTTTTGTATTGATATTTGATCAATTAGGATTCATTCTTGTGTCATCAAATTATATGATTTATTTTTCTTTCTTTAACTTTCCAAAATATACTCACTGATAAACTACCATGACTATGGATTTAATTATAAATTCCATTTCAATTAAAGGTCCAAAGATATATTATTTCATTAACTTGGTAGGGGAAAATCATTTAATGACTTATTAAAACAGTGTCATATCACTTATGTTACACCCAACATATGTTACCTCATTGTGAGTATATATCATCACTTGTTTCGTCCATAAATAAAAGTATGCGATTCATGGTATACATTAATAATATCAATTCTGAGGACTAATAAACATATATGAAGATAAAAATATCCAATGAAATATAAAAATGTGTAATTATGTTGGTTGGTAAGTCCTTATAACCTTCCTTCTTAGAGATTACCAAGTTCAAACTTCATGAGATAAAGTTTCAATGTCTTATGAGACTTTATCACCTGATAATCAAACACCATATGTGTCTCATAAGAAAGATGTAATCTATACCATAAGACACATGTTTAAGAATATTTTTACAGCATTTTTAGGTTCTCATTATAGCAAGGAACTTATATAACCTATTATTTTGAAAAATAATCTAAATACATTATCATATTAATGTTATGTAGAATAAAAATCAAGATGTGATAATTTATTTACTAATTTACTAGTAATCAAAAGTATAAGATCAGTTGATTCTAGGTAATTGACTCCAATCAACTCCCACATGTACCAGATCCAACTACTAATAACTTTTAATCCACCATATTTCATATGATACTCATGTTTTTGCTAAGATAAGGATTTATTCAATGGGTATACCATATTCTATTTTGTGGTTACTCTGATTATAGTTACTTTATCACTTTTATAAAAATCCATCAAGAGGTGATACCGTCAAGGTATATGCTTATTTATTGATGTGACCTAAGCACTTTGTCTTGAACCACTACTACAGTATTGTCACAATACAGAGTGATAACATATTTACTACTAGGTACAACACCAAGATCCTAGATGAAGTTGTATATCCACATTTATTCTTTAACTACATCATAAGATGAAATATAATTTTAAACTTCTATAGAAGTATAATCCTATGGTTTTTTAGAACTCTTCCATCTCAAAGCTCATCCATTAATGTAAAACACATATCTTAACTATGATTTTAGATCATTATGATCTATTTAGAAACTTCCATATGTGTATCCCCTAACAATTAGTTCATCATATCCTCTATAAACTAGGAACATATCCTTTTTATGCCTTAGGTACTTTAGTATAGTCTTAACTGCAGACCAATGTACCTCTCCTACGTATACTTAATATTCTCCTACCATGTTCAAGGAATTGGTAACATCCACATTTGTATATTTCATGGCATACATGATAGATCCAATCATAGAATAATAAGGGGTAATACTCATTTCTCACTTTATTATTGTGTTTAAGAATAATCTTTATTGGTTATATGTATAAAATGTGACATTAAAATAATACACTCTTAGATTTCTCTATATTGAATATCTAATGCCTTTTTAATGTATATACCTTGACTTAGTTTAAGTATCATATTAGATATATATCTATGGATTTTGATCCCTAAAATATAGGCCACTTATTCTAATTCCTCTATGGAAAAGCATTTGTTTCACTATGTCTGAACTAATAGTAAGATTGGTATCTCATTTACCACAAGTAATACTTTATCAACATATTCTACTCGGAAAACTATTACACTCCCACTAAACCACTTATAGTCACAAGACACACATCCATTCTTTATGAAACCAAATTACTTTATGGATTCATAAAAACAAAAATTCCATGATCTTGATGCTTTATTAAACCCATAAATGGATATCTGTAAATTTCACACCTTATTGACATCATTCACTATAACAAACCCTTCTGGTTATGTGAGATAGACATCTTCCACATGGTTTTCATTAATTAAATCTATCTTGAAATCCATTTTAAAAATATCATAATCATGGTAAGTATATATTGTAATTATAATTATAATTTTTACATACAAGAGGTTATTTTCTGAATTTTTTTGACAATCATTGAAGACTGATGACGGTAGATGTTTGATGATGGTTTTGGGTTTCAGAAAGTTGTGAAAATGATCTATTGTCAATCATGAGTAATTATCCAAAAGTTGATGATACATTGAAAGTAATTTTTTTTCCAAAAAAAGAAGATGTTTTGGTAATAAAGAATGTTCTAGAAGTTATCTTGGAATATTCATGTTCATATTTAGGCCATTCAGGAAGAGGAGTACCAGAAGTTAAGTTGTTTTGAAAGTAAGTTCCAATTATTATAGAAGATGAGTTAATGAAGTCCTGGATGTTGTGAAGGTTTTTCAATAATAAAATATGATTAATAATGGTTATCGATATTTAAAAAAAATGGTTAAGTGTTGAACTATAAGAGTGATATGTGAGGGTATCTACTGAATAGATTGTTAAAAAATGGCTAAGTGTTAAACATTCCTCGTATACGTAAAAGTATATTTCGAATAAGTATTGAAAAATTTATAAAGGAATGAAGAATTACTTAGAATATGTAAAGGTCATCAATATAGAACATAAAAGTAATATTTAAAGTATTCAAGAAAAAATGGAAAAGTCATGGAGAGATGTGTAAATACAGGGGTCGTGGATTATGAATATGTTATTAATTATAAAATATAATTGATAATGCTAACATTATGGGAAGTTTGTTCACATTGTATTGTGAATGATGTTTCTGAAAAAAAGAGTTGATCATGTCCTAGTAATACTGAAATACATTGATAGATTGGGAAACATATTATATAGATATGTTTTAGGTGTTTTGTATGCTATATCTAATTGGAATCATTTTGGTATGAAATAGCTATGTTGGATACACTATGGTAGATGGAATTTTAGATAAATTGAGATTAAAAGTATCATGGAAGACCTTGATATATTGAAATGACATGAAATTTATTTCACAATAAATTATGAATATTTTGGAAATGAAGAATAAATTTAAATTGATATAAGGTTTGTTCCATACTGTGGATGAAGATGTTTCAATTGGGAAATTTACTTATGATAAATAGTGAGGATCGTGCACATCATAGTAAATGTTATGGGGGATCACATTCATGTTTGTAAATTTGGTAAAGTCTATATATGAGGGATGATGTGTTATAATTGATCTATGATGTGTAATATTATTATTGTGTCAAAATAGAAGATTATTTTTATGGGAATAAAAAAATGTTACTAGAGAACCCAATTCCATAGAGGAAGGAATTTTGAATATCAAGATACTTGGAGTTGAATAAACATGGGTAGATGAGTGTGGTAAAATCCATTTAAGGAAAAATTTTCCTATAGAATCTCTAAACCATGATATTCAAAGTAACACACTATGCTCGGTCTAATGTGGTGTATTACATCAGTGTTTTGAATGGAGGTCATGATGTGAAATTTGAAAAACGAAAGGTTACATCCATTTTGAATGATTGGACACTTTTTCTACCATTTGAAAGTTATGGAATAAATTAAATATCCTTAAACAATTTCAATGTTTGAGATTTTATTGAATATAATCCAAGATACTAGTTTGAAGACGATTATGTTCATGGTAGTTACATTCTTTAATTTGAATTTCAAATTTTTAGAATATAGAAGATATATTGTTATGCAGATTAATAAGTGAATAAAAAGAGTAAATAAAAGAGGATAAAATATTTGTATTCTTAGAAGGAATAAAAGTATTGGGTTAATAATATGGTCTTTATTTCATATCTAAATTATAGTGGATGAGTTGTTATAAAATCTACTTTATTAAAGATCAAAGTTGTGGATTATCATGAATACATCTGGTTTGTTAAAGTAAGGAAGAAAGAATACATTGTATTTAATTCATTTACTAAAATTATTCAATTTGTAGATTAATTTTTTATTTTTTGTACATATTATTATTGACGATTAAAGATCTAAATATTCTCATAAGAATTTTATTTTATTTGGTAGTGAAATTGGAAGAAATGATTGGAATTAATAGGAGCATCAAATCTAGAAATTATGATGCAGATTACAAAAAATTTACATGATGAAATAGGAGTGAATTTTATTTTAATAAAACAAGAAGATACCTACAATTCAATAAATTTATATATTTTAGAATAGTGTGAAAAGGAAGATAATGGAGTGACCATTGAGTGGAAGTACACTATTTACTAAACAATTCAATAGGCAGTGAGCCTTGGTGAAGAGTTAATTCACCTAAATATTTATAGGCATTGAGACTTGTTGAGGAGTGACTTAAATTTAACTTTTTATCCAAAAAAATATCTATTTAGAAAATTTTGGTACACTGGAATAATGTTGAGTGTATGATCCTTGGATACAACCCAACATGTGTGAACCAAGTAAAATCTGCGTGTCACTGCATGATTTATTTTTAGCACATGTTAATGATTTTTTATATAGAATCATTTGATAAAGAGAAGATATTCAAAGGTTGAATAAGTGTTCAATTTAATAACATAACAATATCAAATGATAAAGAGTAAAAGTGAAAAAAAATTAATTCTATTAACACCTTAATTCACCCCCTCAGTATGTCATGTGCTAAAAATAGTGGTATTAGAGCCAGTTTCTATTGTGGATTCAAGATAATATATTTATATTTAAAATAATTGAATATTATGAAAGATATGACTTCAATAGTGAAAATCCATTTATTTGGTTGAAATCATATTTATAATTGGAAGAAATATTTCATGTCATATTTTTAAGTATATGTTGGAATTCCTTGTAATATCTTCTCAAATGGATTTTTGTTGTAAAGGAAACATGAAATTGTGTATAATATGGATCTAAGAAATTTATAGATTGATTCTTAATCTAATAAATCATTAAAGGATTATTTGGAAGAGGACGTATCTATGTATTTAGTTTATTTCAATATTTTTAAGGATATGTGGATAATGTTGGAAGAGTTGTATAGTAAATAATCTATATTGAAAGATAAGAACCAAATTGATTTTACTAGTGTTAAATATGAATCAATTGAAGATATGAGTATGGATTATTTCGAAAAATAATGTCATATGTCTATAAGAAATAAGAATATAAACAAGAAGTGGGGGAATAATAAATTGGGTATTCCCATTAAGATAAAAAATTTGATTCATTATTTAAATTTGAATCTAACTCTACAATGGTTATTTACACTAAATATGAAGATATAGATTTTATATCATCATAATGGTTAGAGGATGATAATATAAAAGATAAAACCACATAATTTTATAAATATCAAAGTTGTTTATATAATAAATAAGAGAACATTTAAGATTTGAGGACTGAAGTACAAATATTGAAGGTTAAAGGTGAAAATAATTATTCTTATATAACATATTTAAAAGAAGAAAACATAAAGTTGATGAATGATGAGTTTAACTCAGAATATAAAATTGAAATAATTAATAATAAAATAAATGAAAAAAGTGATATAATTGAAAAATTTGTTCATGAGTTGAAGTTAAGTATAGAGAAATAGAAAATGTATAAATCATCTATGTCTTCCTTAAGAGTGCAGTGTAAAGAGAAAGTTAAGATTATGCACAATGAAAATAATTATATCCTTAATAGTTTATAAACACAACTAAAGAAGAAGTTTTTTAGGATTAAAAATTTTTAAGGAGAGATTCATGATTTGAGAAAGAAGTTATGCGTTGAATATTTTCACATGGGGACTTCAATTGGTTGTAAGAATAATAAAAACCTGGAATTAGTTGGGAATAAAATTCTGAATAAAATATTTAGAAAGAAAAAATTTCCAAGGTTTGTATTAAGGAATTGTATTTTTTATATAATCATTGGACACACAATGGATATTTGTAAGAATAAATTTAATATGTGAAATAAAAGGAGACTTTATGTTAAATCTCATCCATATAAGTCCACTAAATGGTATGAATATATAATTGGTAGATGTTATATTTGTGATCACCTTGGTCATATAGTGAGATACTATAGAAACAATAGAAATGGAGGTACTAAGATGAGATCCCCCATTCATATGATAAGAATTAGATAGTAATAGAAGAATGAGAAATCTATCCCACCTAAATTTTTTTTATGGTTTTGGAAAATTATGGAGTGGGAAGGAAAAGAAGGATACCTTATGTATCTTTGATGAATTACACACTCCAACCATCATGGAAATTAAAGAAAAAAGCATGAAGAGAAAATAATAATGAATAAGTTGATATAATGTCAAAAAATGAGGATTTTAATGAAATACCATCACTTTACAAGATAAATAAAACTATTCTAATCAAATAAAAGTATATGGATGTTCAAGGAAAAGTTTATAAAGTATAGAAAAACATGAAGAAGGTTTAATGAAAATTATATAGGACATGTGTGAGGTTTTTCTAAGTGGTTTCAAAAGTACCAGTAAAAGTAATAAAAATAATTATGGTGTTGTTTTATTTTCATAGAGAAAAATTCATGGAAAAGAATCCTCAAATGGTGCATCAAGGAAAGAAAATTTCCCTTGTGAGATGATTCTCACAAAGGAGATGAATACCAAGTATTTTAAGAGGAATAATACAAGTCCAGACATTTATAGAGATGGTTTCACTTATAGTGTTATCAAAATAAAAGATTTAATGAAGATAAAAAGGTAAGTTTTATTTCATAAAGACCAAACAAGCATCTTTAATTGAGGATTTTAGAGGAACCCATTTCTCTATACAATTAATTTTAATATCCAATGATTTGAGTGATCTAGGATAAAAGGAGGATACAATCCATAGGGTGTGTATGCAATAAAAGGATATAAATGCATAGTAATATGGTGAATTATTTATGGTGTATTGATTAAGTTGAGAGCATATAAAATTCAACAAGTAATACTAGAAGCAAGAAATTTGGATATCAAAGTCGAATTTGAGAGAACTAGTGGGTTGGGAAAAATTTAAAGGAGGATATTAATAATTATGAAGATATATATAATAATGAATAAATTCATGTGATTACAATAAAAAATGATCAAAAATTAATATAAATTAAATACTATGAATAATCAAAGTCAAATTTGATTATACATGTTTAAATGATGAAGTACAATTTGTACAATGCCTGTTTTAGTGTGAAAAAGGTGTTAAAATCATACCTAAATTTTCTAAATGACATCAATCCAATTTTGGAATTAAAAATATGGTATCAAGACATTTATAATGAGGTGGGAGTCCTAAAAGGAGAATATGGATAGATAAATAAGTATACTAAATGTTGTAGAGAAGAATATATTATAAACAATAAGTTGTTTCTTCATGTTGAATATTATCATAATAATTAGTGAATATAACATGATGAAATCAAGGGGAATTGATGATAAAACTTCAAAGGATGATTAGAATCATTTAAAAATGGATAAATAAAGTGATGACATGAAGATAATGGAAATCAAGTTGTATCACTTGTTTATCATAAACAATTGATATCAATTTGTTTAGTATTTGGTATTTCTCACACTCTTTAGGATTTATTACTTATAGTAATTGAGATTACCAGAAGTTTAATGTTGAAGTAATGAAATTTCTCAATATGTAAGTGTTTATATAACTAGTGTGTGACATAAAAAGCATTTAATTTATTGACTTAGACTCTTTTTTCAAACACTAAGTTCCTACTTCATGGGATTATAGGATTTTTTGATGACTCAGCACCAAGTGGTAAATTCACTATCAATAGATTTATTCAAAAAAATTTAACTATTAGTGAGAGTTTGTTGATTTTTTTTGAATGAAGGATGGTTAAAAAAATTTCAATGGTTCTAATAATATTCAACAAGTGGTAGAAATATTAAAGTGCCTTAAAGGTATGGGTTACTAAAGGAGAGATTTATAATTCTATTTATCTGGATTATCTATTCAAGTGATAAAAGGAGCTCAAGGTTCAATAATTTATAATCTTATTAATATTTAAAGTGTATAAATGGGGATTATAGTCTCTTTAAATATAGATATTCTTAATGTAATGAAAATAAGAACATCTTTCTTGAAAAATTGGTGTAAGAATATTATTGAAAAAGGTAGAGTAAAGACAGTGAATATTAATGAATTAAGTATTAATTAAGATAAAACCTTTTGAATTTATAGAAAATTATGATGTTATTGTAATGAATTATGTTCTAGAAGTTATCTTAGAATAAGTGTTTTTAGATGTTATTTTGAAGTTATTCTGGAAGAGGATATTCATTAGATAACTTATTATAAAAGTAAGTTTTGGTTATTCTTCAAGAGAAGTTAGCAACGTTTCAGTAGTTGTGAAGGTTTTTAAATTATAAAATATAATTTATTATGATTTTTAATATTGTAAGAAAAATGCTTAAGTGTTGAACTATAAGAGTGATATGTAAGTGTATTTGATAAATAGACTACAAAAAATGGATAAGTGTTGAGCCTTCCTTGTATACCTAAGATCATATTGGGAAGAAGATGTAGAAAAATTAATAAAGGCATGAAAATATTCTTGAAACACTCAAAGGTCATAAATTTGGTATATTAAATTAACATTTATAGTATTTATAAAAAATAGTAAATCCATGGAGAGATGTAGAAATGTGGAAATCATGGATCATGAATACATTATCAATCATATAATACAATTGATAATGCTCATGATATGGGAAGTGTGTTCATGTTGTTACATGAATGAAGGTTCTAGAAATTTTAGTTAATCACACCACATTTAAATTAAACACACTGTTTTTGATTTTAAAGGGATTATATGGAGAAGATGTGGTAATTTTGGATTTCATATCAAACAAGAATCATTTTGGTATAAAATGACAATTCTGACTATGCTATGTTAAATATTGTTTCATAAAAATTGAAATGGAAAGTGTCATATAATACATGAAGATATTAAAATGACTTTCAAGAAATTTAACTAGATTTTATAAATACTAGGGTGATAAATAATAGATTAAATGGGGATAAGTTCTGTGTCATGCTGTGGTAGATAATGTTTCAGTTGATAAGTTTTATTATGTGAAATGACGTGTAAAAATCATAAATTTCCTATGTATTTTTCCTTTAAATAAATTATATGTTGAATATATTTATTTATATGAAAAATCACCCTAAAATTAACCTTAATACATTTTACTAAGATAAAATATTACAGTGCGAGATAAATATTAATACATTATGAAAATAAAATACAAAATATCATCAAGAGAATTATAAGATGAATAAAACCACAATTTAATAAAATTCCACAAAAAATATTTATGCACATGGTTTTCCATGAATATCATAACCCATATTATAACTATGAAAATAAGAAAAAAGCATTAGAAATATAATAGACATGTTGAGAGAGAATTAAATGAATACAATCCATTATTCTAATAATGTATGTAAATCTATATATGGGAATGGAATTTGACCGTTATATATATGGTCATTATAAATATAGTCATTGGAAAAATGGTTTATGGATATATGGTCATTGGGTATATCTAATAGGTAAGTTGTATAATTGAAAATAATATAATAACAAATAATTTTTTAGTGAAACAAAAAAATAATATTTTATTATTAAAATATATTTCTATGTGTTTCATATTATTACTTTTATTATCATTAAAGAATTATTTTAAGTACTTATAAAAATAAAATAAATATTTTAATACCAATTCATCTATAAAATTATTTTTTTAGAAGATGAATAATTAATTTTAATAGGTTGTGGTTAAAAGTATTTAATGTTAAAAAATAACATTTTTCAAATAAGTATTTTTTAAGTATAGTTTATTTTTATATTAATAAATTAAATTGATCACTTTTTAATGATGAATCTAAAGTAATGGTTCAATGAATAGTAAAATATATTAACACATATTTAATTATTAGTTGATATGAAATAAGATTAAGAACACTTAATGTTTAAAAAGTATTTTTTCTATATATATTATGTTTTTAATTAAATATTAAATTTGTCATATTTAAAAATTAAATTATATTAAATAGAGTTTCAATTTTTAATTTTCATATAAAATTTAAGTAATAAAATCAATTTCACTTTTATGAATAAAAATAAGTTATCGATGTAAAAATTGAGTTAGCACAATAAAGGTAAAATAAGGTAAAAATGGTTAAAATATGTCCTAAATACTTAAAATATAATCATATATTATCTTAAAATTGTGTGTATGATGAATCTTATAATACATATCCATTATTTGTCTACCTTTTAGCCACTTTTATTTTATAATGGAAACCTTATACATTAAGGAATGAATATCTGATGAAATTCCACTCAAACCTCACCTATAAAAGAACCCCTCATATACCCCTTAAAAACCACTAAAACCATTCAGTTTTATCTTGATTAACTAACAATTTTTCATCTACAAAATATTTCTTAAAAGTTTTTTTGATTATTATTCCTAGAAGGAATCTTAAAGCCTTAATTTTGAAGGAACCTTTGTCCAGAAGGAGAAAATTCATCAAAGTAAGTACCTAGTTCTTCACCATATTTTTCAATTACATTCCTACATACAATATTTATAAATCTCATCCTACACTATAATAATGTTATATTAACATAATTATGATTCTGATAAATTGATACTACTATTATATAACTCTAATCTAGTACTCATTCACTAGTATAACGTGTTCTTTTTTGGGTATGTTCAACCACCCACATGAATGATGCTATAAAAAAATCACAATTTTCATCATGAATAAGTATAAATACACAAATAATGGTAATATATGATATTAAGTAGTAACTTATTTCATGAATATGGTTTTGAATATGTGAAAAAGTTAATAGTCACTGTAAAGCAACTTGTTGTCATCAGTAAATTACTCGAAATATGCTTGTCATAGATTCCATTATCATCAAACATACCCAAAATTTCTATCAAATAAACATGGTACTAATTAAATCAATTAAAAAATGATTCTATTACCTTTACTAATATGTTAATTATGAAAAATCTATCAAAGGATGAGGATTGACATCACCATTATAAAACTTGTATGAAATAATAAAAATCACTAACATCTGATAATGGAAATAAAAATAACTAACAAATATATGTGTAATGAATCATTATAATTTAAGAGTGTAAAAGGTAATATATATGAATATATATTTTTTAAAATAAGTTATTGATATGGTTATGTTTATTATATATGGGGTTAAATCACTTTCATGGAATTTGGTAGTAAAGGTAATGGTTTGTTCACCAATCTTATTTTGAAATCATGATTGTTTATGTTTGAACTTTAATCTAGGGAAATTATATATTAATTATATATAAAACACATATATTTTATTTTTATATGGTTATTAATGGATTTTACATTTATTCATACCATTTAACCTCTCTTTGGTTTAGAATTCGATCGAAAGGGTGTTTGTAAGTGGAGCTGACCATATCTCTTTTTTTGGTCAAGAATATTTCTACTTAATGTTCAGATTTTATATATTATTTTATGGTTATAATTATATCTAATTATATTATTGATTAAGTTATTTTTCAATTTTATTTACTTTATTTATAAAATTAATATTCTTTTAGAATTTTTAGTATGATAATTTTCTACCAAAATTGAACATATTTACAGTGTTTAAGAAGAATATCCTTTTTAAAAATTTTCTGTATGAATGCATTTTCCTTCCATCATTGTCTTTTTTATTTAAAAAACTTTCTCTCCATTTTTTCATAGTTTTAAAAATAAATTTATATTCTATTAGTTTTATAAATTATTTTCTATTAAATTAAAAGGTATTAAAAATATAAAGGGTATTTCTTATTTTTTTTCAAAGTAATTCATAATGAACTTACATGTTATTTCTTATTATTATTATGATTCACTACGTATATGCTATAAATATATCATTAACCTCATTTATTTTTATGTATTAAGATAATTTCTTATATAAGTTTTCATGATTCTCATTTCTTTTCATGTGTTCATTAAGCTATAAAGGATTTAAGAATGTTTTCATGTTCATGTGGAACATATAATTATGGTTTTTTATTAGGTGATGGATAGTCCCAAAATTATAAATCCCTGAAATATATTGGTTAAAGATTTATATCTCATGATATGTAATGTATGGGACTTAAGAGTGGACCTAATCCATTATGTGATTTTATCCACTATTCTTATTAAATTGGGGAGTGAACCCAATCCATTGTAGGATTCTAACCAATATGAAGTGATGGTCTTGGAAGTGATACTAAATATAGGAAATTATTTTCAATAACTATTTATGTTCCATATCCTTATTCCTATGTTATATTATCTTGGATCATAATTATCAAATCATGTTTCCAAAATCATATTACTCATGACTTATGTTATGCCAAAAAAATTATACCAGGACCCATGATTTGTCATCTATGATTTATTGGATATGATTCTCTTATGTCATTTCCTTGAACCTTTATTATGTTGTCATACTCACATATTTATATTTTTATCACTTATTATGCACTATTTTTTCTCTCTCATTTCGCCCCTACTTAACACTTGAGCTCACCCTTTCTTATGTTTTCATTTCCCTAAGTTAAGAAGAAGATTATTATGTATGATATAACTATAAGGGTACCCTTTCTAGAGAATATTTGTGGGATATATTTAATAATGGTTGTAAAATAAGTTTATTATATATCTATTCTCCAAAGGAACTAAACTTATAGATTATTAGGTTTATTTTATTATGATATGCAATGAATATTCATATAGAATGATGTAATATGTATGTAGGTTATGGTTGGTATGCCTCAATAAATATTCGAGTAGTGTTGAGTTATTTTATAATATTGGGTTATTAATAATAAGAGGATAGAATGTAAAAAACCTACAATGAACCAAAAGTGATGTAGAATAAACTTAAAATATCATAGGTTAAAATGAATGTGTCCTAATTTAGGATATATTAGTATTGATTTAATTTATAATATGATTTATTACTATGATTATTATTTCTAAATAGTGACACAAACCTTTTTGGTTTTAGTCTTTGGATGGAACTAAGAGTTATAGAGATAATAACGAGTTTCATGGTTAATACAATGATTTCCCTATTGAGAAACCAAATAGGATGAGATTTGGAGTGAAAAATCTCATATTTATGCACACCCAAATCTCTTAATCAAAGAATAATAACATAAATCATACCGAACTCCCTAATTCTCCAAACAAGGAATAAATCTACATTGGGTCCTTCGTACAACAATTTCCACCCTCTTTTAGTGGGTCTTCCAACCCACTTATTTCTAATAAATGAATCAAAACAATATAAAATATATTTTATATTATTTAGTGCTCAGAACGTAAAAAAGTTATTTTAGATATTTACCATTTAGAAGGTGAATCTAACCAATGGTGGCCTCTCATTAATAATATGAGGAAATAGGAAGAAATAGAATTTATGGAATGGGAGGAGTTTAAGTAAGTATTATTCAATATATACTTTTCTCATACTCTTCTCATTAAAATAGAGAGGTAATTCCTTTAAATGAAAAAAGGATAATGAATCCATTGGTACCTATGAAGTAATATTTACAAGACTTAAAAGGTATGATTACAGTTTTTTCATTAACCCTAAAAGAAAAATGGATCAGTTATTTAGTATATTAAAACTAATTCTTTAAAAAGTGTTAGCTATAAGGGACTTTGGTAGCCACGAATAGCTTGTTTAATGTGATATCTAGGTGGAAATAGAGATTAGAGACTCCCATTATTCTCATATTTTTTGGGAGAAGAAGAGAAAAATATAGTTTCATGGTAACTCAAATGATTAAAACCATAGAGTAAAGAAAATTATTCTTTCAATGTGTTAAAGATTTGGGAAAAGCCTGGTGAAATTTTCTGAAAGGGATAACTAAATTCTTGAAGTGTGGAAATAGTTGAAATTAAATATATATCCAATGAACCAAATAAACTTTAATACTTTAATTGTAAGGAATACAAACATTACTCCAAACAGTACACCAATCTAAGGGTTAATGATGAAAATTAACATAAAAAACTCTAAATCTAAGGAAAAAAGTGAAATCTTGTGCAATCATAACTATTGAATTGGGTCATTAAAATGAATTGGTGAAAGGTATAATCATCATCCACTCTAGAACTAAAAATATCTTATTTGATTCTGGATGTATCAACCTATTTATATCAGATAATTTTTCTAAGAGAATCAAATCACCACCCCAATGGCTAGATATTTTTTCATAGATGAAAACTATTAGTGTTATGATGATTTTATCTCAAGTATATAACTTCCTTATGATATAAGTTTCTTGAAATTTTCCCCCTACATATCTTATTATAATCCCTTTATTGGAATTTTATTTGATCATGGGAATAAATTGGATCTCTCTTGATGTATCTAATATTAATTATTGGGATATAAAAATCACATTTCATATCTCGAATCAATATATTATCATCTATTAATTCATGGATAACCATGAACTCATTATGAAAACTGTATCCTTTATGTGGGTCTTAATACCTAATTACTAGGGTTATTTAGCTCAAATGGTTAGGGAGAAACTTAATATTGAGTATATACCAATTTTGAATGAATATATTGATGTTGTTCCCAAAGAGTTTCCTAGAATTACCATAAATAATGAGGTTTAAATTTCTATAGAACTCATACCTAATGTTGTGACTATATAAAAGACTCTATATAGAATATCCTCTATTAAATTTGAGGAATTAAATAGGTAACAATAAGATATTTTAGAAATTATTTTATACATATAAGTACTTAACCATGGGGTGAACCAGTCCTCTTTATTAAGAATATAGATGGATCAGTGCATCTCTATATTGATTATCATGAACTTAAAAACCCACAATAAAGAACATGTATCCTCTACCCTGCATTTATGGCTTGTTTAATTATTTTTTAGGGACTCAATAATTCTCAAATATTGACATTTGATCTAGATATCATCAATTATTGGTCAAAAGAGATGATGTACCCAAGACAACCTTCCATGAAAGATATGTGAACTGTGAATTAACATTGATTACATTTGTACATACAAATGATCCTACCATCTTTATAAATCTCATGAATATTGTATTTAGAGATTACAATGATCATTTTTTGGTAGTATTTATAGATGATATTCTCATATATTCCAAGGAAATGGAAGAGCATTAAGATCATATGAGTATTGTTCTAAATACCTTGAGAAAGGAGAAGTTGTATGCCAAATTTAGAAAGTATGAATTTTGGATACAAAAGGTATCATTCTTTGGATGTATAACCACAAGAGAGGGTATATATATGGATGCTTCAAAGATATAGGTGATTTAATAATGTAATATATCAACCACTGTAACCAAGATCCATAACTTTCTTAGACTGGCTAGATACTATTTGCATTTTGTGAGATTTTTTTCACAACTATCAAATCCATTAACAATGTTAAACCATAAAAAGTCAAGTTATTATGGATAGATGGATGAAAATAAAATTTCAATAATATCAATATAATTTTGGTCACTTCACATAAACTCACACTACTATATAGTAGATAAGGTTTTGTAATCTACAATGACGTATCAAAGAAAGAATTGGGGTGTGTCCTCGTGTAGAATGGCATGGTGGTAGCTTATGTATCATGTCAATTAATGAATCATGATAAAAATCACCTGACACATGATTTAGAGATAGTAATAGTGATATTTTCATTGAAGATATGAAGGAATTATATATATGGTGAAAATTGTGAAATATATATTGATCATAAGGTATTAAAGTATATATTCACATAGAAGGAGTTAAACATGCAACACAGAAGATAGTTGGAGTTGATCAAAGACCATGACTGATTGATACTTACCACCTTAGGAAGGAAAATAAGGTGCATAAATCTTTGATAATGATGGATCATGCTACCTTATCCATGATGAGGATTTAAATGGACCCAATACTCATGAATTTGTAAAGTATGGACCTTGAAATCATAAGGGAAGGGGAGAAATCATATCTTTTCAAAATAACTGCTCAGCCACCCATCTATATAAAGATCAAAGAGACACATAAATAGGATATGGAGATGTAGAATAATTTAGGGAATATTACAGATTTTAACTTTAAAAATAATGAAATTATAAGATTTTATAAATGCATATGTGTTCCATGAAAACCATAATTGAAGAAATAGATGTGGGATAATTCACATAGATCATCATTCTTTATCCATCATAGAATCACAACGATTTATAGAGATCTCAAGAATCATTTCTAGTGGGAAAACATGAATAGTCAGATCAAAGAGTATATATCTTGATACTTGGTATGCTATACTGTTAAATTAGAATGATAAAAGTTAAAGGTGATTATGAAACCATTACTTATACTTATATTGAAATGAGATAAAATCACCATGGTTTCTATTTTAGGTATTAATTTTTTTTCTAAAGGCTATAATACCATTTGGGTTTTAGTTGATTTCCTTACTAGGTCAGAACATTTCATTTCCTTTTCATAAGATTTATTAGTTGATAAAATTTCCATGATATAAATAAAGGAAGTTGTAAGGATACAAGGAGTATCAATTTAAATTTTATATAATCAAGATCTAAGGTTTACCTCAATTTTATAGAGAAGTATTCAACAATAATTGGATATAGATCAATGATTTAACACTTATTATCATTCTTATAATGATGAGAATCTAAAAGAACAATTAAAACTCTGAAAGATATACTGATAACCTGTTCAATTTATTTCAAAGGAGGTTGGGATTGACACATTACCCTAGTAGAGTTCTCATATTACAACAAAATTCCATTATATCATTCAAATGGAACCACATGAGGCTCAATATGGTATGCGTTACAGAACCCCAATATATTTGGATAAATTTGAAGAGCATAAACTATTAGAACTAGACATTTCTAAAGATATGGAATAGAGGATCAAACCTTCCGGTGTCACATTAAAAATTCACAAATTCAACATAAGATCTATAATAATAATGGTTGGTGAGATTTGGTGTTTAAATTAGGATCATAAGTATATCTATTAATATCACCATGGAAGTGGGTTATATGATTTAAGAAAAACAGAAAACTAAGACCTAGATACATTGGACCCTTCAAAATATTTAATCATATGGGGACGATAGCTTATTATATTTCACTTCCATAAAAACTTTCCAAAATGAAAGATGTATTCCATATATCACTTTTTAGTAACTATATACTCGAACCTTTACATGCACTAAAATATGATATAGTAAAACTAGAACATGACTTCCCTTTTGAAAAAAAAAATCTATAGAAATCATGGATCATAGAGATAAAGTATTTCGAATAAAGACCACTTACTTTGTTAAAGTTTTATAGAGGAATCATAAGTTTGATAAAGTTATATGCGAACCTAAATATATAATGATATAGAAGTACCCTTATTTTTTTCATCAAATTAATGAAATGTTGGGGGTGAAATTATTTTAAGGGTGATAGAATGAAACACCCCATTATTTTACTATGTATTTTTCCCTTAAATAAATACTACGTTGAATAGATTGTTTCACATGATACACTGAACTAAAATGAAATAAAATACATTTTATTATGAAAAAGTATTACAATGTGAAATAAACATTAATACATTATAAGAATACAATATGAAATGCCATTAAGAAAATTACAAGAGGAATAAAACCAAAAGTAAAAAAATACCATGAACATGAAATACTTATCCTAAATGTTTTTCATGATGATCATAACCTCGATTAAAACTATTAAAATACGAAAAAAATTAAAAATATAATATACATGTCGAGAGAGAAGTAAATGAATAAAATTAATGATTCTAAGAATATATGTAAGGCTATATATAGGAATGAAATCTGATCATTATATATATGATTTTTAGAAATATGGTTGTTGGATATATTGTCATTGGAAAAATGGCTATCCAATATATAGTCATTGGGTATATCCAATGGATAAGTTATGTAATTGAAAATAATATAATAATAAATAATTCTGGAATAAAATAAAAATACAATATTTAGTTAAAATATTTTATTATAAAAATATATTTTTATGCATTACATATTATTATTATTATTAAAAATTTATTTGACGTATTTATAAAATTAAAATAAAAATTTTAATACCAAATAATTTATAAAATTAAATGTTTATAAGATGAGTAAATTTTAATTGCATGTGATTAAAATTATTTCATGTTAAAAAATTATATTTTTTCAAATAATTATTTTTTAAGTATTGTGTATTTTTATATTACTAAATTAAATTGATCATTTTTAATGACGAGTCTAATATGTTTTAATTAATAAAAAATAGATTAAAACTTAATTAATTACAAATTTATACGAAATAATATTAAGAAAAGTTAATGTTTGAAAAGTTATTTTTTATATAAAAAAAGTTTTTTCTATATATATCATGTTTTAATTTAAATATAAAATTCTCATATTTAGAAATTGAATTATATTAGATAGAGTTAAAATTTTAATCACCAATTAAAAATTATGTAATGATTTCAACTCATATTAAGTTATAAAAATAATTTATCAAGGTAAAAATTTAGTTGTCACAGTAAAGGTAAAATAAGGTAAAAAGGGTTAAACTAAGGTATATAGACTTATAATATCATGAAATATTATCTTTAAATTGTGTGTATGAGTGGATTGATGATCCATACCCGTTATATTTCTAATTTTTTATCCACTTTACTTTTAAAATTATGACCTTACACATTAAGGAATGAATATTTGCATAAATGTTGTTCAAAACTCACCTATAAAGGACCCCTACTCTAACCATTCAAAAATAATCAAATAATTTGGTCATATCATAAATCTATATCCATTTTCCTCTCCCAAATCCTTCTTAATTTTTTTATATCCCAATTCCCAAAAGGTATCATAAAGCCTTCATTATGAAACAACCCACGGCGAGAAGGAGTGAATTCATCAAAGCTAGTACCTAAATCTTCACCATATTTGTTTATTAATTCTCATATACACTATTTATAAATCTAAAATTCCACTATGATGATGTTATATTATCATTATTATTATTCTGAGAAAATTTGTCTACTATTATATAACTATAAACTCTTACTCACTCACTAGTATAACAAGTTATTGTTTGGGTTGGTTTAACCACCCACATGAATGATACTATACCAACATCAAAATTTTTATCATGAATAAGTATCATGAAATTAATATTAGTATTATATGATATAAATGATTTATTTTTTTTCATGATTATGTTTTTATAGGTTTGAAGCAAAGAAACTAATGTTCACAATAAAATAAATTTTTATAATCAGTAAATTACCCAAAACACGATTGTCATGGATTCCATTCTCATAAACCATACCCATAATTTCCATAAAATGAACATAGGAATGATTAAATAACTAGAAAACATTGATTCCACTAACTTGAAAAATATGGTAATGATGAAAGTTTTGACAAATAATGAGGATCTACATCACCATTATTAAACTTCTATGAAACAATCAAAATCACTAACATTTATTGATAAAAATAAACAATAACTAACAAAAATATGTGTAATAAATGATTATAATTGAGGAGTATAAAAGGTAATATATATGAATAAGTATATTCAATAAGTGATTAATATGGTTATGTTTATTATACATGAGGTTACAATTCTTTTGTGGAAGTCGGGAGTAAAGGTAAGGGTTTATTCACTAATCTCATTTTGAAATCAAGATTGTTTATATTTAAACTTTCATATGGTGAAATTATATGCTGATTTTCTCTAAAACCCATATATTTTATTATAATATAGTTATTAATTGCATTTTAATATCTTTATACTATTTAACCTCCTTTAGGTTCATCATTCAACCGAAAGGTTGTTTGTAAGTGGAGTTGGACTTATCTATTATTTTGGTCAGAAATATTTATCCTTTATATCCATATTTTATATAAAATTTTATAGATTTAAATTTCCATAATTATTTGATTTATTAAGGGGTTTTAAATGTTGTTGGATTTATTCACAAAATAAATATTCATTTCATGTTTTTGGTATAGTTAGTGTCCATTAACTTTGACCTTCTTTACAAAGTGTGAAAGGAATATCCTTTTTAAATGTTTTTTGTGTGAATGAATTTTCTAACCTCTTCATCGGTTTTCTTCAAGAAAAATTATATTTTAGTTTTTATGTTTTTCCAATGAAATTTCCATTTCCATTATTTTAAAAAATATTTTCTTTTAAAATAAAAGGAATTAAAAAATGTAAAGGGTATTTATTATTATTTCTCAAAGTAATTATTAATGATCTTAGAAATTATTTTTCAACTGTGTCAAGATCCTTTAATATTTATTAATAATCAATAAGGATATGCTATAATGATACTATCCACCTCATTTCTTTGAATTTCTTAAAATAATGTCTTGTAGAAGTTTTTATGAAACCTATTTCTGTTCACGGGTTAATTAAGACATGATAGAATTAAGAATATATTCATGTTCATGTGGAATGAGTATGTATCTTTTTTCATTATATGATGGGTGGATGCACAATTACATAACCCTACAATACATTTGGTAAAGTTTTATATATAATGATATGACATGTATGGGACTAGGGAGTGAACTCAATATATTATGGGACTCTATCCACTATGTTTATGGGAATAAGGAGTGAACCCAATCCACTATGGGACTCTGTTCACAATATGAATCGATCCACTATGAGATGATGACCTTATCAGTGAAACTCAACATATAAAATTATTATTCTTATGTGTGTGTGCCAAAGTAATATTCCTTTTTTACTTCTTCATGGATCATGATTATTTGATCATGTTTCCACACATAGATTACTCAAGAATTATGTTATGAAAAAATATTTATGCCACGACTTTTGATTTATGATCTATGCTTTATTGTGTGTGATTTTATTATGTCATGTCTATATAAATTGATCATGTTACAATAAACACATGTTTATATTATGATCACTTATGACTGTCAATTTTTTTCTCTCATATTTACAATTGCTGAGAATTTAATCTCCCCATTTCTTATGTTTTCATTTCCTCAGGTTATAAAGAATATTATCTGATATTCTATAACTATAAAGTTATCATGCATAAATAATATTTTTAGGAGATATTGAAAAAATGGTCATAAAATAAGTTTATATTGTATCTAGTCTCCAAAGACATTAAATATATCATTTTTTAGGATCTGTTTCATTATGATATACATTGAAAATTTATATAAAATGATGTATTATGCATGTATATTAAGCTTGGGTCACCTTATGATAAGGCTTGTACACGTTGTGGTCAAAGTCATTGTGGATCACATGCATGTTTGGAAAATTCTAAATGTATCCATAAAAGGGAAAATATATAACATTTTATCAATTGTGTATAATATTCTTAATTTTTCAAAATAAAAGAGTGATTGGTTGGGAATCAAAACGAGTTACTAGAGGATCAATATGTCTTGGAGGGAGGCATTTTGAATATTCAGTTTCTTTGAGTTAAAGAAAAATGGGTAGACAGTCATGGTCTAAATTTTTTTTAAGGAAAATTTTTATTAAAGAAGATACATATCATGATATTAGGAGTGACACACCCTATTTAGTATAATGGGGTGCACTAAATGGGTATTTTTAATAGAGGAAATGCTGTGAAGTTTAAAAAATTGGAGGTTATATCTAGTTTTGAGGATTTATCACCTCTTTAACCATTTGGAAGCTATGAAACAAACTTCAATAGCCTTAAAGAAGTTGAATAATGATGGTTTTATTAATGATGATCCATGATATTTGTTTAAATAATAGGATGTTCAACATATATTCTTCTTTAAAATTTATTTTCAAAATTGGAAGGATATAGAAGAGTGATTATTGTGAAGATTTAGACGTGTGGTGAATAGTTAAAAGTAGTGAGGATAAGAACTGTGTGTCCTAAGAAGGAATAAGAATATAGGGTCAAAAAAAATGAGATTTATTACATATTTGAATTAGTGAAGATGGTTTATTTCTGAAGAGATTTATATTCAATAATTATCATGATTACGTTCAGTTTATTGATGTATATAAGGAATAATACATTGAAGATAATACCTACACTATAATTATTAAATATGGATATTATTATTTTTCTTTTTGTGTAATTCAATTGAATATTAAATACTCAATTATTCTCATAAGCAATTTATATTATCTAGTATTGAAATTAGAATAAGAACGTGGAATTAATTAGAGCATTAAATATGGAAATTATGATATAAATTCTAACAGTTTTACTATAGATACCCATACCTCTTTGAACATAGATATTACATATTATTAGATGAATATTAATTATATAAAATTATTATCCGTGCTATAACTATAAAGGTTTAGTTCCTATGGAGACTAGAGACACAATATTATTATTTCCAGAAATATCTTCAACATATTCTATAAAGATCTTCCCATAAAACACACTTCTTACACATACCCTACTTAAAGCCATTCTTCATGACCTAGGAAAAGGAAACATAAAAAATGGGTGAGATCAGATTCTAAGTAAGAGTAAAAATATGATATATCAATAAATGATCATATAAAATCATAATATAATCATAAGAGTATGAGAGCATGATCATAACTTAAAATAATCACACCAAATTTTTCAAATATCATTAATAATAAATCATAGAATAAGACTTTATCATAACAAAATAAAAAAGTAATAAGTTTCCGAAATCACAATTAATCAATCATAATCCATGATAACACACCATAATTATAATAAATAAATCAGTGTTATACAGATAATCATAGAAAAATATTTCCTTAGTCAAGGATCATTTCTAAGACTATCATAGTGGATTAGGTTTAATCCCCATTCCATCACATCCTTAGTCAAGGTCCACTCTTAAGACTATCTTGGTGGACATAATCCCTTAATGAACTAGTTTCACTCACCATTAAAGATATAATTATCACATGATATATCCATCATTACCTAATTCATTTTAGGGGTATATAATTTTGGTCTCACCAATCACATAATCATAATCTATTCATATATAGTCTATAAGATCATAAAACATTCATCATATCATCATATCATAAACCATGGATAGGAAACTGGTTTTATAAACCTTTCATCATCATAACAAAAAACCATCCATATAATTAATGATTATGGTATCATTTTATCATATCTCAAGTAAATCATAATTAATATCAATGGGTGTTATCATAGATGGAAATTCTCTTTAAAATATCATTGGAATGTTTCTTAAGGAAAATACCCTTCCATTTTGAAATCACTTATTTAAAATCTAAATATTTAAAAAAATTTAAGGAAATAATTTTATTTTAAATGAAATTTATATACTTATAAATAATTCTTCAATTCATTAAGTGATCTTGATGGTGGGAAATTCTATTCATGTCATAATCGTTAAAAAACAAATTGTGCTCACACCTTCAGTAATCCTTACCTTGTTTAGAAAATAAAAAGAAGATTCTTTTTAAACATTTCTTAAAAAAAATGGAAAAAATTAATTTAAAAAGTAATTGAATAATATTAAAAAAATCTTGATTTTTTTATAAAACATGGATATGGAAGAAATAAGTTTTTCCAATCTAAAGAGGATAAATAAGATTATCTTTTCTTAAAAACATTTTCTGAACCATTTAGAGTACAAAAGAAAGGAAAATGGTACTAAAGCTTCAAAGTTATATAAATAACTAGAGGAGAATAAAAATTAAAGGGGTATATCAAGTAAGGATCATATAATTTCCTTAATGGAAACTGAAGCATAAACAATCCTAATTAAAATGAGATTGAAACATAAATCCCTTACCGCATTGGTAACTTTGGAATCATAAGCCCCATAAAAGAATAAATAAAAAGAAACTTTAAATATAATTAACAATAGTATATTCATTATAAAACATGTCATATTAGCTGAATATATACCTAATAAAAATAATATCAGTGAATAAAACAACATATTCCCAAAGAAGACAATTTGAAATGATAAACCCTTAACTCAAGTCTCATCTTGCATCATACATGTTCAAAATTCATATATAATAAAAATTTATTTATTATAAATATATCATGGAACTATAATCATGTATATAATATCATATATTATTTACTTATAACATCATATAAATTGTTTATCAATAAATATTTAGTGAAATCACTGTTTTAGGTGATAACTGCTTCATTTTTCATGCACGTTTCGGTTCGGCAGTCCCGATCCTTGCAAATTTGTCATAGTTACATCATATATATATATTTATAATCATGCTATAAATAATATAAATATATATTTATATTAATTATATATATATATTTATAATCATTCTTGAAAAGACTATTTGAAAAAGGAATCACATTGCTTCGTGGAGGTGGTAGTTCACACATACACTTGAGCGACATTATCATTTTTTAACATCTGGAAGGGTATGAAGTTAAATGATATATTATATTTATAGGAAAATAATTATTTCATAAATATAAAATATTTTAATTAGTTTAATTTTTACAATCATCCTATTAAAATGGTGATGAAAAACGAATTGCACCACTATGTGGAGACAATAAGTTATACATATGCACAGGTGATATTTTCTTTTTATGCAGGATATAAAGGATATGGATGATGTTTGTTACATAATCATAATAAAATATTAATATATTTAATTTAATTATTAATTAATTAAAATTTATACCATAAAGTTAGAGGAGGTAGAAGAAGAAATAAAATTGAAAGTACTCAGTTAAGAGTTACACCTCTTTGTTGAGAAAAATCTTTTGGATTACACCTTAATCCTTGAAAGGATGGTCTTTTGAAAAGACCAAAAGCTATAGGAAATGATAAAGGAACATAAAAAGGTATTATGGTAGGGATTTTATGATATATAAGGCTAATAAATTATGGATAAGAGAGGAAAGGTGGTATCCTTTTATAAGGGAAGGGGCACACTTGGAATTACTTAAAATATTAAATTATATATATATATATATATCATAATCATGTAAAGTTGCCCCAAGGAACCCAAAATTTTAATATAAGATGTTATAAAGTCTAAATAAACTCAAAAAATCATATCTATATATGTTTTTGATACATTTTAATCCTTATATCCTTGTTAAACCACTTTAAACTCATTTTACCCTTAATCGTAATAACTTAACTTTTTACCATGATAACATAATTATATGACCAGAAATAAAAGGGGAATTATAAAAACATTGAAAATTATAATTTAAAAAATTTAATCCATTTTATCAGTTTTAATTATTATAGGTGGTGTAAATTACTTTTAATATAAGAACATAAAATTAATGAAACAGTAGTTTTTAGGAAAATACTTGATTCTAAGAGTAAAAAACATTTTACCTAGAAAAAATTAATAAATTGGTTAATGTGATTTTTTATTAAATAATCCTCTAATCAATTTTTTATGCTTTTAGTGCAATAAAAAAATTAATTTATTCTTCCAACCACACAATTAAATTCAATAACCTAAAATAGTGTTTAATTTGAATAAAACATAACTTATCTTCACAAAATTCAAGATTGTGTTAAAAAATTAAAAATAATGTTTTAAAATACATTATTAAACTCCTTAAAAATATATTTGTATGAAAAAACTCATAAAATAGGTTAAAGTAATGTTTTAGAGCTATTTTAATGCTTTAACCCATGGTTTTAACCTAATTTTACTTCTTTTACCTAGGTGAAAAATACTTTCTGTGGTTACTATTCATAATTACCGAAAATTAGGTTGAACATGTTCAATTATATTAATCATGATTATTAAAATTATAGAATCTATTTTATAAAATTAAATTCACTAAAGTGGAAGAATTTAATTTAAAATTAATCCAACACAACACGATGATAAGTGATTTTCCTAAAAAAACATCTTCATAGGTATAAAAAGTGATTATACCAAAATAAAGCATAAAATTGATTAAAATGAAATTAATTATATTATTAATAATATTAATGAAATAATTTTACATTTAAACCACTTTAAAACAAAATGGAACTTTATAAATTCTTAAATAAAAAAGGCAAGTATCAATAAAAATCAATATTTTTCATTAATCACTAAAAAAATTGTATTTTTAGAAAAAAAAAAATTAACCATACAATAATTTTGATTTGATGATTCTAAAAATTATATAATATTTTATCAAATATCATTTCCAAAATTGGTATAAATTAAATATAATATTTACTGGCAAAAAGTAATCAACACTATTTTTAAAGTAGAAAATGATTTTACTGAAAACTGAGAACTTATTTATTAATGAATTTACATTATATAAAACCTTTATAAATATTTTTAATATTTTTTTATTTAAGTTCATACAAAAAATTTTAATGGCTAGGTTATAATGGTCATGTTTAAATAATAATATTTATATCATGGTTCATTTAAACTCAGTGTTTCGTGTAAAATAATATATTAAAGAAGTAAAATCTATTTAAAGATATATATATATATATAATAAAATACCATGGTGTTAAATTTTAAAAAGTTATAATAATTTATCCATTTAGATTATATCACTATAATATAAACAATCAATGATACTTCTGTCTCATCATATCCTTATGTTCCCACAAAGCTTCCTCTAATTTATAGTTTTTCAACAAAACATTGACTGTGTGAGTGGTCTTGTTTTGTAGAACTTTATATATATCATATATAATCTTCCCCAATTATTACTCATAGTATATATCATGTTATATAGATACAATCTATAAGTTTAATATGTGTTAAGGACCATGTATGTACTTCCTCAGGAGAGATACATGGAACACATCGTGAGATTGAGAGAGATTTAGTGGAAGTTCCAAATAACAAGTTATCATCCTGATATAATCAAGAATTAAAAATGGAATGATATATATATATATGGATAAAATTTCCTTTTTTTATGAATATCATACCTTCTTCCAAGGAGATATTCATAGGAATACCTTATCACCAACTTTGAACTCTATATCTCATTGAGGATTATCTGTAGAAATATTTTGCCGACTTTGAGCTTCCCTTATTTGCTACTGAATGGATTAACCTTATATTATATCTCCTCATCCAGATAAGTTACTAATAGTTATATTTCTCTAACTTCATACTATTTTATTGGAGTTATACACTTCCCACCATAGAGGGCCTCATAATAAGCCACTTGAATTCTTTAGTGAAATATGTTATTGTAATAAAATTGTACTAAAGCAATGTGTTGATCCCAAAAACCTTTTAAATATATATATAAAGATATCAATATGTATTCTAGAGTTTTAATGGTCCTCTTGGACTGTTACTCTATCTAAGAATGATATTTTGTACTGAAACTAAACTTTGTATCCAAATATTACTAATGACTTCTCTATAACTTTGAGGTAAACCTCATATCCTAATTAGATAGAATAGAATATGGTACACCTTGAAACCTTACCACTTTTTTAATATATATCCTAGAAATATAATCAAGAGATAAATATTCTCTAATGGAAATTAAGTGTGTGGACCTCATAAGGCAATCGACTATAACCCAAATAGTATTATGGCCATTAGATGTTTTGGGGAGTCTGAAAATGAAATCCTTAGTGATGTTATCCCATTTACATTATAGTATGTGTAATGGTTTTAACAACCCCTTATAATTTTTTATCTCTGCCTTAACTTGTTGGCATACCAAGCACCAAGATACATACTCTACAATATCTCTTTTTATGTCTTCCCACCAGAAATATTATTTCATATTTCTATAAACTTTTTTACTTCTAAGATGAATTGAGAATAATGAACTATGACATCCATAAAATAGATCCTTCTTCATATTTGGTATTAACGAGACCCATACTCATTTCTTAAACATTATCATTCCATCAAAATCATGATTTAACTTAGGAACATTTCTCACATTCTTCTATAGTTCCAAATCCTCCTTCCATGACACTTTAATTCTTACATGGATGGATGGTTTAACATTAAACTAATAGATATATTATATGTCCTTATTCCTCATGATTTCAAGATCCATATTATATAAATCCATAGATGTTGGATCTCTTTCAATCCTCATCATATAAAATCTAGCATGGTCTTTCTAATTCAGATCATCTTCTGTCTTGTTCAATTTCCTAGGGTGGTAATGTATTGAGTGATCATAATCTTTAATCAAATCAAAACATCTCCTTTGGAAAATATTCAAATATTTCTATGTGAATATATAATTAAAAAATTTATGATATATATATATATATCACACCATTCATAATAAAGATAATACCTTTATATTATCAATTCAAAAATTTCAGATTCCAACACCAAACTAGGATTTGAGTAATTTTTCTCATGAACTTTAAATTGGAGTCAGGCATAAGCTATCACCATATCATTATTTTTGAGGAAGAAACCCAATCCCTTATTCGACGAATCACTATAGATTACAAACACTTCACCATTGAAAGGTAGTTTAAGTACAGATGCACAGACCAAACTTCCGCTTCTTGAAAATTTCCTCATATTTATATTTCCAAAGGAACATGGATCCATTCCAAGTAAAATTGGTTATTGTATTAGATATCCTTGATAAATATCTCACAAATAATTTGTAGTATCCACCCAACCCAAGAAAAATATAGATCTTGGTTACCATGGATGGTCTGGTCCATTGTTCAATAACTTATGTCTTTTAAGGATCCACTGATATACCCTAACTTGAAATTATATGACCCAAGAATGAGATTTTGTAGACAAAATTCCCACTTATTAAATTCAGAAAATAACTTATCCTTCCTTAGGGCCTTCAGTACAATCCTGAAATGTTCATTATGCTCCCCCTTTCTCTTCAAATATATAATACTATCATCTATAAATATTACTCCAAATAGATAAATATAATCTATAAAGACTCTATTCATTTTGTCCATGAATATAGAAAGAGAATTGGTAATTATATATGGAATTACAACCAATTCATAATGGACATACCTCATACAAAAGGTTTTCTTGGGAATGTACGCCTTCTTAACTCTCAATTGATGATATCTAGAATGAAGGTTAATCTTAGAAAAGTATCAATCACCTTATAATTTATCAAACAAATCATTGATATGGGGTAAAGGATACTTATTCTTGATAGTGATATTGTTATGTTCTTGATAATCAATGCAATAACACATTATCCCTTCTTTCTTTTTAACAAAAAAGAATAAGTTCACTCCATAGAGATGCACTTGAGAATATGAATCATTTACGAATATTCCACTAAAGTTACTTATTTAATTCATAAAACTCAATTGGTTCTATTATATATGGGGTTTTTGAAATAGATGCAGCACTAGGAATTAGTTCTATTAAAAAATCATCTTCATGATTCAGGGGAAGACTTAGAAAGTATTCAGGAAACACATCAGTATAATCCCAAAAAATATCCATATATTCGAATTTGAATTTCACCCCAACTATTTGAGATAAAAATATATCATGAATAGGAATTAATACCCACATAAGAGAAGTAACTTCCATTATAAGTTCATATCCATCCTCACACCAAAATACAATCATGGGTTGGTTCAAAATATCAAATTTGGATTCCCTTCCCTATCAATTGATATGGGATCCATATAGAGAGATCCAATCCATGCCCAAAATCATATAAAATTCAACTAGATGGTGAGTCACAATATTTTAAAGATTCACATTCCCATAAACATTTATCATATAGGAGCTATAAAATATAGATGCGATCATCATACCATTATAAGATTTTACTACTAACTCAACATCTAATCATAGAGGGTTTGAATGAAAATACCTAGATATATTTCATGAAACAATGGAATTAATATGAATAATCTCAAAAAATATACTTCAATATTTGAGTGTGCCTATCACTATATCAAATTCACCTTTCCATATTCATTACTTTAGTAAAACCAAAATGGTTAGAGTGAAAATCAAACTTCATAGTGAGAAATCATGAAAAATCATTCATAAGATGTCTAAATAATGATACCTTATTTTAAATATATGAAACCTTAGGTTTAACCAGGAGAATTTATGGTCATCATCTATTCAAATCCTTCATAATGGTTCATAATGAAAAAGCAAGTTAACCCATGAAAATCCTCCGAGAGTGTTAAACCAGGTATACAGTAAGGCAATATTCATTGTGCACTAGAATGATGAATAATATATACTCGACCAACTCTTTTTAGGGTTGTTACCCCTAGATGAATATATACCAAAACAACGTCTACTTTTTTTACATAGATGAGGATGTATTTATATGAAAACCATATAATCTCTACTTTACCAAAACATTAGGATGTTATATTATACTTTGAATTATCCCTAGGGTTTTCAAAAAATTTATCTAATCCTATCCTCCAAATATTAACTGAAACATGCTCTAATACCAACTATAGTGGACCGTACATTTTTCACATAGATATTACATCTTATGAGATTAATATTCATTATATAACATTATGATCCATGCCAAAATCATAAATTTTTAGTGTCTTTGTATACTAGATACACTGTCTTCTGATTTCATGAAATATCTTCAACATATTCTATAAAGACCATCCCACATAGTACACTTATTAGACGTACCCTACTTAAAACCATTCATCATAACATTGGGAAAGGAAATAGAATAAAGTGTGAGCTTATATTATTAGTTAGGATAAACCTATGAGATATCATTAAATGATCATATGAAAACATAAGATAAGAATAATTATATGAGAACATGATCATAACTTAAAATAATTATACCCAATCAGTCAAAGATCATTAATCATAAATCATGGTATAAGTATTTTTTCATAAAAAAAGATAGAAATAATATGTTTACATAATCATCAATAATCAATCATAATCCATGAGAACACAACAGAAGTGAAGACATATTTTTTTGGAACACAAATAAGAATATAAAATCATTTCCTTTATCAAGGATCATTTTTAAGACTATCATAGTAGATTGGGTTCACTCTCCATTCCACTGTATCCTTAATCAATGTTCACTCCCAATTCTATCATGGTAGATAGTGACCATTTTTTAACTGGGTTTACTCACCATTCTAGTCATAACTATCTCATTAGATATCCATCATTACCCAATACTTCAAAGGGATATATAATTGCAGGCCCACCTATCACATAATCATAATCCATTTATATATGTGCCATAATACCATAAAAAAAATCATCATATCATCATATAGAAACCTATAGTAATTAAATGAGTTTCATAAACATTTGATCATCATAATAATAAAAAATCCATAGAAATAATAAGAAATATATCATTATATAATATCTTTAGTAAAGAATAATCAAAATCAAAGGATGTTGTCATAGATGGATTTTTTCTTATAAAAATAATTTTAATATTTCCATGGTAAATACCCTTTTCATTTTAAAATCACTTATTTAAGATAAAAATATTTAAAAAATATTAAAAAAGTATTTTCATTGAAAATAACCTTATAAAATTCTAAAGGAAGCTTCAATGCATTTAGTAGTGATGACGGTGTGAAATTCTGTTCATGACACAATCATTAAAATAAATATTATGTAATCACCTTTAGTAATAATTATCTTATTAAAAAATGGAAAGAAGATTATTTTAATTTTTAAAAAAAAATTAAAATATGGGTAATTTTTTTTAAAAAAATCATTGAATAATATTCAAAAACATTCTTAGAATAATTTTATAAAACATGGATATGGAAGAAAAAAAATTTTCGTCCGAAAGTGGAGAAAAAAGACTGAGTTTTCTAAAAAATATTTTTATGAACCATTTAAATTATGAAGGATAAGAAAATGGTAATAGAACTTTAATGTTCCAAAAATAAACACAATAGAAGAAAAATGAAATTGGTTTATAAAATTAGCATAATATAATTTCATCAATGTAAATTCAATCATAAACAATATATAGATTTATTATGAATATATTATAGAACTATAATCATGAATATAATACCATATATTATTTACTTATAACATCTTATCTGGATTTTATTAATAAACCTTTATTAAAATCACTATTATAGGTGATAACTGCTTCGTTTTTCATGAAAAATTCAGTTTGACAGTCCTGATCCTTATAGTTTTATCATGGTTCCATCATCCAAAAATTATTAATAATGACATAAATATCATATATATTCATTATATATATATATATATTTATAATTATTCTAGAAATATGGACATGAAAAATGAATCACATCGCTTCATGGAGGTGGTAATCCGCACGTACAAACATGCAACATTATCATTTTCAATGAGTGGAAGGGTAAGAAGGTAACAGATATAAGATATTTATATAACCCTAATTATTTCATAATTATTATATATATTAATTAGTTCGACACTACACCAAAATTAGGTTTTAGCAGCGGTTTTGTGGTGGCGGTTCACAAAACCGCCGCTAAAACTTTCGCTAAAATGGTTTCACGGTGGTTTATTATAAACCACCGCGAAACCCTCTATATGTTTTTACGCTGCCGACCCTTCCCTCTACCCTGACCCCCTTGTTCCCCCGACCCCCCGTGACCCCGCGCGACCCCACGACCTCGGTGACCCCCCGTGACGACCGACGACTATAGCATCCTGCCATTTTATAACATAGACTTTCATCACATTACACACAACTGAGGATCTTTAAGGTTTAGTGTCTTGGAAACCAGGAACATAATACATGAAAACAACATAAAGCATTCTTCTTAAACACGTGAAAGGCTTCTCCTTAAGTTCATCCTAGGTTCATTACTGTATCTCATAACCTGGGGACATACATCAAAAGAAAGGGTGAGCAGAAGGCCCAGTAAGGGAAACAAGAGGGACATTTTACATGTGAACTTGATATACTTCAATAAGGACATGAAAAGAACTTTAAGGCATGAGAAAGAAAATCATGAGGCATTTCATAATAAAAACAAAATTTTCCATAACTTGAAGATGTGGCTACATCATTTAACATAGAAAATCATGAACATATCACCAAGGTCCATCCCCAAGGTGTCATTTGAAAATTACCAAGGTTATTCACCAAGGTATCATGAAAATTGTAATCTCTAGTGGTTACATCATTACCCAATGCATTGGAGCGCTATCAGGGTGCACCCTTAAATTTGTATTTATTTTCATGTGTGCCACATATATCATCATCAAACATTTCATAAATAACCCATATAGCATAAAATAAATGGGTTTCATTTCATAATCATAACGTTTTAAAAACTGCTTTAAAGACATGATCTTTACGTTACTTTAAACCCACGGAAAGGGAAAGCAGGTATCATGTATGTAAATCCCAGAATTTAAAATAGAACATTTTTTATATATATGTGAATATCCCTTTAGAAATAGGAGCTTTGAGTATTCACTTTATAACATAAAATAATTTTGAGAAAAGAGAGGCATTTTGAGACGAAAATTCTGCAGCATAACAGCTATGTTACAAGGTTTTAGAAACTTTGAAAAGAGAGGGTACATGGGTTGAACAATCATAATTGACCCATAAAAAGGTATAGGGACAGAGTAAGAAGGATATATGGACATGGTGATCCAATTTCAAGGACATACCAATTGAAATGAAAAACATGGAAGGAAGACAAAAATTTGATTTCTCTTATGAAAATTCGGCAGCCTAACGGCGTCACTTAAACTTCAACAAAAATGAATTGAACAAATAAAATAGGGTCTCTCATCATATGATCATAAGAGATCAGTATGATAGATATAGAGATCATACCCCAACAGAATAAAAAGGAACTTGAAAGATTTGACATGAAAATCGAACTTGAAAAATGAGAAGGGTGAAAGAATCACTTAAACATTCGGCAGCCTAACGGCGTCACTTAAACTTTCATAAAACGAAATGATGAGAGTAAGAGGGGATCTCTCATCATATAAACATTAAAGGGCAGTAAGAGGAATATAAAAGAACATCCTCTCACATAAAAAAAAGGAGCATAATAGGAATGACATAAAAGAGATTACATGAAAAGAAAGAGAGGGGTCGGATCCCTTACCTTAAAACGTGACTCTTGAAACACAAAGGATTGGACCTTGAGGGCTTGGGGGCACCTTGGGAGGACTCCTTGGAAGGTAAGAAGACCAGAAATTCGTTGGGGGAGAGTTGGGAGTGAAAACTAAATGAGGAAAGGGTGGGTATTTATAGGGAAAGTGAGGGGACAAAGCATTAATGGTCAAGGGACACCTCACTAGTGGTTTTGGCAAAACCATGGGCTTGCCCATGGTATTTGCCCATGGTATTGGCCACTTGGGACACCTCACACCTTATCTTACTATTCATAATTCGACCATATTGAATATATACTTAATACATCATTTAATGATGTCATCAAACACCCGTAACTTAAAAACTATACTTTCACTATTCACCGAAAATTCAACTTTCTCAGAATAATCCCAAAATTTCACCTTAACCAAATATCAATGCTATGATTTCAAAAATGAACTCCATTTTATAAAAATAATTTTCTAAATATTTTTAATTTTATTTTTAAATAAATACACTATTCACCGAAAATTTATTTTTTCAGAAAAATCCCTAAAAATTACCATAACATAATATCGATGCTCTGAGTTCAAAAATAAAGTCATTTTTATAAAAATAATTTTCTAATTATTTTTAATTAAATTTTTAATTAAAAAACACTATTCATCCGAAAAAACTAATACTTGAATAATAATTTATGAAACCGTTATTTACCCATTTTATTGAATCACATTACTTAATCAAGGTGCCTAGATTATTTTAAAACTTTCTTTAAGTGAGATTACTAATCCATTTGGTCACATTACTAATCCTAAGTGTAAAATCACTATTCACTATTTACTATTCATCAAAAATTAAGTTGATCTTATTAGACTCCAAATTCCTTAATGAACACTTTTGTAGAAGACCATTTTTTGAAAATCATTATACATCATTAGTTATTTAGGGTTTACATAAATATTTCAAAATATCCCTTTTTCAAATTTCATCAATAAAATACATTCTAACATTATCTGGACATTTGATATTTCACAAACATCACTAAAGGAAGAAATCTCAATTTATTCACCCGAAGGGATTACACAAGGAAGCTAGGGTCTCGTCACATAGCCCCTTATAACACCGGCATAAGACCTGAGTGTAAGGTGTGCTATGGTGAGAGAATCTGAGGGAGGCTCAGATAACATTGCCCTAGTAGTAATCTCTACTAACTTGAACTTCTCCCGCAGGCGTTTCCGTTCAAGCTTGACACGCTGGAGTTCGGCTTGGGCTTGGTCCAAATCGAAGCCCACAGATGCTACCTCCTTCCCAAGCTCTGATAAGTGGGCTTCATAAGGGTTGAGTCTACTGGATGAAGCCATCGAATCCTCTTTCTGAATTAAACATTAACATCTTATTAAATTAATAAGAGTAAGTTAATATACTACTCAAAAAGATTGGGTCGTTATAGAGACCCCGCGCAAACCCCATCGAACTCGGTAAGGGTTTATTTTTTAGGTTTTCTTTGACATAGTGCAAGGTAGGCTTGGTTCATAGTCTTCAGAACTATGCTGGTAAGAATTTTTATTTGAATCCATTTTAAATCTCAGTTATGTGCATCATTTCCATACTTTTCGAACTCTCTATCTATTATTCATCTTTTTGTGGACCGTTCGTTTCAGATGATGATTTTTATAATAGAAAATTCCATCTGATTATTGATTGTTTTCCATTAATGATTTTCTTGTTTTGTTTTGGTCTCCATATGTAGGTTCAGATGTGGCTATTATAAATAGTTTAAATTTGTTTTCTTTGTTTTGTGGTTTTCCTTTGGACTATAAAAAAATTTCTAGTTTGGTCTGCATATGTCTTAATCGTTGTCCCTATTAAAGTTGTTTAATTTTGAATCCATCCAACATTTTTTGTTCCTTCAGATGAATCTACTTTGAGGATTTTTATAATATAAAATTTATCTTGTTGTTGTATTGTCTATTAAAGCCAATGGATAAATTTATATGAATTCCTTTTATTGGGTCATCCACTTCAACCTTTAGCATTCTTGTCAATCTTGTTTCTCTATTTAAATAATAGGTTTTTATAGCTATAAAATCCTCTATCATTCTGTACTTTAAAATGGGTAATCCATTATTCAGTCTTGATAGTAACAATTGGGGGTCCGAAGCTAAATCTTATATACTCTAAAATATTCAGGTAATGGATTTTGTATTTTTTAGGGTTAAACTTATTACATAAGTGTTATTTTTAATTCACTCCAAAATTATGGATTTAATTTTACAGTTTCATGTATGGGATTTCATTTATTTAATATAAGTTTTATTTTTCAAGTTCAAAGGGTTTAATTTTCCCTAAAAAATTCATTTTCTTAAAATTATATTTTATATTAAGTTAAACCTTAGTAAGGGTTGTCTTAAATTTATTTTAGAATTGTGATTTTGTTAGGTATTTATTATAGGGAATCATAGATTTCCCACTCTTTTTTTTCATTATTTCCATGTACATATATTTTTTATATATAAACATGATGATTTCATATTTCTTATCCTTGTATATTTATCATGGAATCATTGGGAGATATAAAATTAGTGACTAACTGAAAGTTTCATTTTTGTTAAAATAACACACCCAGTAAAAAGAATCCCATATCAAGGGGGTTGAAAATGAAAAAGACCTAGAGCATCAATTATAGAAATAAGCTTACAATAATTGGTTAAGGAACCCTTACTAGTGTATGAAATCAATATCTCATATTGCATTCCATTATTGGCTAGAGTATTAGTTGTGTCATTTCCCTCCCTCCATGTATGATGAATAGAAATGTATTATCTAAGGAATGTCCTTCAGTTCCTAATGAAATATATTAATAACGATGGAATAGAACCCTCTATTTATAAGAAACTAACCAAGACCATTGAATCCAACTCAACTTCAGTAATATGAATATTTAAATTCCTTCAAAGGATAATCCTGGTTTCCATGGATCTTGTCTTGACTTCTATTGATGTGAAATCACCACAAAAGATGCTAAATATCAGAATAAAAGATCCCATGATGTCTCTAATTAGTCTAACCCCTCCTCACTCTAGCCATAAAAGACTAATCTGCATTAAAATTAAACCCAATGTGGGGGGCCTTCCAGCAGACCCACCATCCTTGAAGACCAGCTGTGATTTCCCTATGCATGAAAGTCGCTAGTATGATCCTTCTAGAAGTTATTGAGTCCATCCCCCCTAATGAACCTTCCTAGATCCAACAACAGTGACATACCACACACCTTAAGGAATGTATAATAGGTTTGATAACTTCAATAGCCCTATTCCTCACCTTCTAGAGGTTCCAGCATACAACCATGAGGACCATGCCGCGACCCTTGAACTTTATCCCATCCTAACCAACATCTAGGAACCCATATTCAGGAATATCCTAGATGGAATACATCCCTCTATTTATATTCATACTATCTCTCATGAAAACCCAGATAACTCTCTCCCAATCCACTTAGAAAAAACATGCTCAACTGATTCTCCCAGTGAATTTACACAGCACTGAGAACGAGATGCCACTGAAACCCCATTCAGCTGAATATTGTTCTGCATAGATAGGGGTTGATTCCTCAACATGCAATGAGAAAATTCATTTTTTATGGTATCATATTACACAAGATTCTGTTGGCCCACTAATCACTATTTTCACTAGCATGGATCAGACTCATGAAGTCTCGACCACAAATCCGTCCAAATATTGATCCCACAAACTCACACAAATTTGGTTCCTCAAAAAACCTGATGGATTTCTAGACACTTTTCTACTCAGGGATAATAATATAATAAAATAATGAGGGGTGCCTACTAGCCTCTTTGAAGGAGATTTTCAAATCCAAACATCCATGAAAGAACTACAATTCTCTTGCCTAGTTGCGCATCTAGAGATTAATATTACCACATCCAAAAATCCATTGCACATGATCTTATACAGAATACATATGTTCTTTTATGCATCAATATAGATTATAAAACCTATCATTATTCATAGCCTATATTGTTCAGTCCTCCCCATACCTATTTTTATAAACATGTCCCATAATGTGTTTCTTTATACCACTTCCCAGGCTAATCTAGCTTTCATGGACTGCATGGTTTCAACCACACTCTATAACTTGATACCACCCTCCTGTATTGGATTGGAAATTCATTTCCAAGATTCCCAATGGCAACATCCATCCATATTAACATACCATAGAAATGAATTCGGGATTTTTTCCAGTTAGGTGATTGTGCCTTTGTGGGGTTTGATAATAGAAAGCATGTGAATTGGGATAGATGTAAGAACAATATTTAAAATTGTTATTATCCCTCTAAAGGAATGAAATTTACTCTTCCAATTGCATATTCACCCCTTGATCCAATTTAAGATGACATATAAAAGGACCTTTTTGACACTGTCATTGGAAATTGGAGAACCAAGGTAAATCATTAGTAGTTCGCATTGACGTATTCATAATCCAAGTACCCAAGCTAGCCTATGATAAGTCTCAAAGGGTGTCATATAAGGGATAAATATTTCTAGTAATGTCATTGTACTAATGGTATGAAAATCGTGCATCTTTGGTGTGTTCAATGACATCGCTTTCAATGGGGTGTTGTTTGAGGCAACATAAATGTGTGATCGACCGTGTTATGATAAGTGTGTAACTCGATATTCTTATTGCTCCTCAATGAGGTGTTGACTCTGTCTCCTAGGGACCAGACTTGTTCAGTTTGTCTGGGCATGCTAAGTAAGTGGTAAATGTGATCAATGTATCATCTTTATTATATTATGCATAATTTATGATCAATGGGTCATCTTTATTATATTATGTTTTTGTAATCTTAAACTATCGTATATATGAATCTCTTTCTCTATTTAGTAGTAACTGTGTGTTTTAATTTTTTTTATTATGTAGGCACATTGTGATATATATGGATAAAAGCTGGATCACATTACCAAGGAACACACCTCAGTATGTTAAGGGTTTGAATGAGTTTTTAGATTTTTCAATTTCTAATCGATCCGTTGAAGGGAGAATAAAATGTCCATGTCCTAAATGTAAATTGTGAACATGGTTGAAGCGAGATGTGGTTTATGAACATTTAATACTGAAGCAATTCCCTGGTCAATATTTGTGCTGGATTTGGAATGGAGAATCAAATGTTACAAAATGATTGAGAACTGATGTTAATCCACAGAATGAGGTCCCAAGTTCATCGACAATGGAAATTGAAATGAAAAACCTAATAAATGATGCATTCGGCACTGCAAGACACCACTATCAGCATCAAAACATATCAAAACAACCAGAAGAGGGTGCTACAAATTGCAATGTGACAATTGATGTTTTTGAGACTGTAATACAGGATGATCAAGATTTTCACATATCATTGGATCCTCCTCTTGATTCTATGGAGCCAAATGTAAGAGAAAACTTCACTGAGGAAAATGTGTTTCATGATTTAGTTGATGATGGAAATCAAGAGTTGTATAGTGGGTGTTTGAAATATTCAATGATTTCATTTCTGCTGAAGTTATACCACATCAAATGTCTTTGTGGAATTACAAATAAGGCAATGTGCATGATATTGGAATTGATTCGTGATGCATTTCCTGAAGCAAAAATCTCAGAATCTTTTTATGATATGAAAAAAGTTGTTAAAAAGCTTGGTCTGAATTATACAAAAATACATGAGTGTCCCAATGATCGTATGCTTTATTGGGGAGAGGATTCAAGTATACATAATTGCAAGAAATTTTCTTCTTCTAGATGGCAGGTAAAGGGTGATGTTGGAAGTCTGAATGAACATAATTTCATGGAGAAAAAGAAAATAAGCACACCTGTAAAGGTTTTGCGTTACTTTCCTTTGAAGCCTCGATTGCAAAGATTATTCATGTCATCAAAAACCACCGCACACATGAAGTGGCATTCTGTAGATAATAACAATGATGGTTTAATGAGACATCCACGAGATTCCCAGTCGTGGAAGACATTTGATTCATTACATATCGATTTCTCAGGTGATCCTAGGAATGTTCGATTGGGATTGGCTGCCGATGGATTCAACCCATTTGGGACTTTGAATACCAATTATAGCATTTGGCCAGTTGTTTTGATCCCTTATAATCTGCCTTCGTGGATGTGTATGCAACAAACATATTTTATCCTTTCAATGATTATTCCTGGAAAACAAATTCCTGGAAATGATATTGATGTAGACTTGTAGCCTTTGATTGAAGAATTTCAGGAGTTATGGAGCAACGGTGTTGAGACATTTGATACTTCTTCTAAAATAATGTTCAAAATGCATGCTGATTTAATGTGGACCATTAGTGACTTCCCTGGGCTTGGGAATTTATCTGGTTGGAACACTTACACGAGTTTGTCTTGTCCCATTTGTAACTTTGATTTTGAGCCCAAAAGGCTACCTCACAGTTGAAAATTGTGCTTCTTGTGTCATCAAAGATTTCTCGATGCATCTCATAGATTTCGGCTGAACAGATCAAAATTTAATGGTTCCATTGATCGTAGACTACCTCCAAAGTTATTAAATGGTTTTGAAATATTGGAAGAACTTGAAAATGTTGAAATAGAATTTGGGAAGGTTCATTATTTGAATGATAGCGGAAAACGGGTCCGAAGTGCATCATCAAGAGAAACCGGAACACAACAATGGAGGAAAAAAGGTATATTCTTCAAACTTTCGTATTGGGAATTTAATTTTTTGTGGTATAATATTGATGCGATGCATATTGAGAAGAATTTCTGTGAAAATTTGATTTTCACATTGCTTAATGAGTATGAAAAGTAAAAGGATCATCTCAATGCTCGCAAAGACTTACAAGCAATAAACATAAAACGCGATCTCTGGCCAGATGAGAATGAAAAGTATCCTCTAGTAATTTTTGCAATGAAAAATAGGGATAAAGATACATTACTTTGAATGTTAAATAATGTTAAGGTATCTGATGGGTATTCAAGTAACATCTCAAGGTGTGTTGACTTAAAGAATCATAAGTTACATGGATTGAAAATCTAGGATTCACATATTTTGTTACAACAGTTACTACCATTGGCATTGCGTACATTATTACCTGAAAAAATTACTGTTGTTGTACTCTATTTTTGCACATTTTTTAGAAAACTATGTGAGAAATCTCTACATCCATTTCTGCTTGACAACCTCCAGGAGAGGTTTGTATTGACCCTTTGCGCAATAGAGATGATCTTTCCTCCGTCATTTTTTACTGTAATGATGCATTTAACTGTGCATTTGGTTGAGGAAGCTAAATTAGGAGGCCCTGTTCATTATCGATGGATGTATCCAATTGAGAGGTACTTTATTTATATTTTTTTCTAGTTATGTAAACAATTTTTGGTACTTAATTAAATGCATAATTATGTTTATTTTATTTCATAGATATCTTGGGCATTTGAAATCATATGTGAGAAATAAAGCTAAACCAGAAGGCTCAATTGCTGAAGGCTATGTGGATGAGGAATGTCTTACTTTTGTTCTCGATACTTGGATGATATTGAGACAAGATTTAATCGAGTTGGACGTGTTGATGACACATAGACTCATTCTCAAATACATCAGAAATCCAAAATATTTCCTGTTATTGGCCAATCAGTTGGGAGAACCTCAAATGTGACACTGACTGAATTGGAATTATTACAAGCACATAGATATGTGCTGCTGAATAGTGAAATTGAAGATCCATTTATTGGAGAGTTGAGGATAAAAACAAAGAGAGGAATGAGAGGCCGAACATGAAATGAGAAAGATATAATGAAAGCTATTAATAAAGAGCTTGTAAAATGGTTTGAACGACGTGTAAGTTTATAAATATTGTAATAAATACGAATATTAATTTGAAACATACATTTTGTAAATCTAATAAAGTATATTTCTTTTTTCAGATCATGAATACTGATACTCGAGCAGAGGTGTCAGAAGATTTGAATTTTCTTACTAGAGGTCCACTAAAAGAATTTAGAAAGTTCGACGCTTATAATGTGAATGGCTTTAGATTTTGTACAGTCGATCGAGAAGTAGGTTTGAGAACACAAAATAGTGGTATATTTACATTTTCTGAAGTGGAATACTATGGAAAGCTACATGATATTATTGAATTAAACTACCATGGACATTTTTCGGTTATTTTATTCAAATGCAAATGGGTCGATATTATCAGAGGTGTTAAAAGATATTCCTTGCAATTTACTTCTTTGAACTTCTCTCGCTTGATGTATGTTGGTGATCGTGAACTGCATGATCTATATATCTTAGAATCACAAGAAAAAATGGTATATTATGTGAATGATGTTGCCAATGAAGGGTGGAGTTTAGTTTCTCACGTAATACAAAGAGATTTGTATGATATGGGTGATGAAGTGGAAAATTTGACATCTGAAATTGAATTTAATTAGCAACAGGAATCAGAATTATTTATCCATCATGATATTGAAAATATTAGTCTAGCAAGGATGAATGAAGTGGATGAAGCAATGGAGCAGGAAACCGACATTATTGAAGGGGAAAATGATTGTAAGTAAATTTATTTATTTATTCAGCAACCACTTGTTTCATTTCTGCAGTCATTCATTATCATTGTTATATATATTTTTTCTATTAGTACTCCATCTGTTATCATTTTTAATTTTTTTTTCTGCATAATTTTTTTGAAATATATATTCTGAACATAATTTTATTTGATTAAATGATAGGAATGCCAAGGAAGAAGCGATACATTATTTCATCCAGTTCTGTGACAGATGACTATCCATATGGCTCCCTCCCCAGGACATCCGGGGCACCAGCTGCCGACACCCCTGCACCATCTCCCCCTACACCATCTCTCACACCATCTGTGGATGTCCTAGTAGAGGCTGAGTCGTCGACTCCCCCTTCAGGAGCCTCAGTAGTGGGGTAGTGACGCGCCCCTTCCAGTTCATCCCAGATATACTGGAGTGTCACTATCATAGGTACAAATTTTAATTAAATAAATTTATTGCATTTTGTTTATACTAATTGTCTGATCATTGAAGATGAAAAAAATGCAACCGTGGAGAAAAACATAAAAAGTTCAGATGTTTGGAATCTGAATGGCGAGAAGATTGTTGTGCCATTTGATTATTACGGGGTCCCTACGGATGATGCTGCGGGGTTACTTGGCCAGATTCTAGGCCAGCTAGTAGCGGAGCCCATTTCCATTCCCATTTCATATGACGATTGGAGACATATGCTTCCAAGCTGAAAAAATGAAGTGTTTTATTCTCAAATCAAGGTAAATTTATTACATTATAGTTTAATTGAATTCCATGTTACTAATATGTTCAAAATGAATTTCTATATACAGATGTTCTTCCACTTTACCGTTGCTGATGTGATAGCACGGAAGTGGATGTTGAAAAATCTAGGTAAGAATTAGAAAGATTTTAAATGGAGATTGTGGTGTGATATCAACAATGCTTCATTGACCACACTGCAAATGTATGAGAAGCTACCCAGTGGGGTACCGAAAGAGTAGTGGAAAGTGTTTGTTGACAGGCATCGGGATCAAAAGCAGATGGTATTGAAATATATATATTATTATATTATCCTCATTTTACATTTATAAATGTATATGAAAAGGACATGACATTCAATACATCAGTATTAAATTGAATTTTATTTATTTCAGGATCTCTCAAGATAGAATGTGTCAAACCGAGCGAAGCAAGTCATCCAGCACACTGCGGGCTCAAAAAGTTTTTCTAGAAGTCGAATGACATTGGTAATATTTTAATTAGTTTAAATATTTATAAGACAATATTATCTATTTAATATATTGAATTTTTGATTTATCTTTGATTAATGCAGTCACAGAGTTTAGGCCATGAAGCATCCAGAACTGAACTGTGGTTGGATGTTCACAAGAAATCAGATGGATGTTTTGTTAATGACCCTACTAAAGAAGTTGGGTTATGAAGTAAATTTTTTTATCATAATAACTTATTATCAGTTTTTACTGTGTTAATATATATTGATATTTGATTTATAGGTCAAAATTAAAGAACTATGGGATGCCAACCCTACGCATTCCTACTCTGTATCCCAGGATGACCCGGTTGCTAAAGTTCTTGGGAAGGAGCATCCTGGGAGAGTGCACGGGATGGGTTTGGGAACCGTGCCATCTAAGGTTTTTAACAGGCCACCGGGGATAGCTGCTGCATCTACTCATGACTTTAGTTAGCTCATACCCGGAGATGCTAAGAAAGAGATTGTTTCTTTACGAAACACAGTTTACCAGCAGGGGGATCAGATATCTGCATTGCAGAAAGAGCTGACTGAAATACGTCAGCAGATGAGAAGATATGCCCCCGGTGGGAGTGAATCAATTGGTGGTATGCAGGCAAATCACAGAAAATAAAAATTAGTTAGTTTTCTAACTTTCATTGGTTTTAAGTTTTAATATAAATCTGTAACCGTATTTAATTTTCAATATAATGTTCTTAAAGGTGACAAAACAAAGTGGAAATTAAGGTGGAGAGGGAGACGATGCATCATAGGACCCTGAGTAGTTGTATTGTTGATGTGTTGAACAAAAATGGAAACAATTGGTTTGTATATGTAACATTCGTGGCACATAGTTGCCACCACACATTTTCATGTCCTAAAATTTCCTTGATTTCTCATGTTTCTTTTTATGCATTTTATTGATTTCTGATGTTTCTTTTTATGTCTTCATTTCTCGAGTGTGGTATATATCATTACATTTAGGTCTGTGTTTGAATTTTTAGTCGAGATTTTGGATGACTAGGAGTTAAAACCATTGTTGATGTGGGTGCAACAGTTGCATGTAGTAGAGTTTTATACAACAATAGTTATCACTATACAATTAGAATGGACATTTTATGTCTTTTATGGAAGGTCATGTTGTTAAGCATTGTTCTAGATAGGCATTAGGAAGGCAGGTGTTCTTGGCCCAGAGTTAGTTCAGAGCACAACATAGAATTTTGATATCATGCAAGATATGATGAATGCAGATCTGGGTATAAAAGGTTTAGTAAGGTGAGAAATCTCTCTTTCACATTCATTATACCTTTCTAAGTGTTTGGGAGAGTTGGTGTGGTGGCATATCAAATGGAATTTACAACTCATTTGGGGAGGATCCATGATGTTTTCCAAGACACCTAGATCTATCAGTATCTACATGATACATCTCACATCTGATACTTGGGAGATCCAGATGTTGAGAATGATGAAATGTTCATTGAAAAACTGTTAATAATCGAGGATCATAAGGATAAAGTGCTCTGTGGATGGATGATTCATTTGGATCATGTGTTGTGGAGGAATGTTTTCCATGAGGAGAGTACTAGGGAGTGAGAAGCGAATATGCGTTCCCAGTACACTAATCTGTATTGAGTTGATGTTCTGAGCATTACTTTGATGTTTTAATTTTTTAATTTTCATTGAAGTGATATATGACCTTGTTTTGAAATAAGATATGTTGTATCTTGAAATGGAGGAAGGAGCTCTCTAATCCATGTGTCTAGATGCCGTGACCATATGTGATTACATGGTTGTTAGGTGTATTGTGGGGCGTTGGGGATTACACAATTGTTTTGGAGAAAGATAACTATTGAGGAGGGGTTCTGGGATATCGAGGTTTTCATTCCATCTTTAGAACAAATCATGGTGGTTTATACCTGATAGTTATGTTACAGGGTGGTTGTTTAGACCCCTCTCTTCTTGGGTAGTTTTTTATTCTATAGGGTGAGGCTGTTTTGAGAGCTATATGATGTAATGGAGTAAACCTATTAGATTAATTAAATTGTGAAACTTCAGTGATTAGGGTGTTCTAGGGGATGTTTTTCACTCATTCTAGGAGTTTTTCAAAAATACAGTTTTTAACTATCCATGAGTCAGCCTATCAATGAGTCAGGTTTTCAGTGAATCATCCTATCAGTGACTCAGAGATTTGGTGTCGGTGAGTCAAGGGTGTCAGTGTCGATGAGTCATGGGCGTCAGTTTCAGTGCCATGGTGTCGGTTCCAGGGCATCGGTACAAGGGTTTTGCTCACATGGAATCAGTTTTAGGGCATTGATGCTAGGGTGTTTGTTCCAGGGTGACAATGTCATGGCATCAGTGATAGGTTATCAATGAGCCACCCATCAGTGAGTCATTTCATGTTTTCCCCAGACATCCCCTTCTTTCCCTTATGATTTTATTTTAACAAAAAATATGTTACCTATTGAGTTTGACTTTGCTTAAATCTTTTTCCATTGTATTCAAGGATAATTATTGTTTCTCCAAACCATAATCACCCTTAAATTTGGAAAAACCAAATTAACGATACGTGGTGTTGACCACAACACGTATTTAAGTATTTTGAAGTCATCTCTCTAATTTTATTGTTATATGTTTTCAAAAAACCGAGTTTGATGCTATGTTTGGGTGTTTTTAAGAGTTTTTTGAAGGATATTTTTTATATATTTAATTTCCTAATGTCCTTGTGGATTTGAAATATTCAAATAGCATGGTCAATACATGATCTGTTTTATCCAGCACATTGAAATTATATCCCTTGTTATTAGGATCTCACTCATTCTTAATCCAAGATCCTCTAATTTCTAGTGGATTCATTTCCTTATCCCAAGGTGTGGAAAGAGTCCTTCCTCCTTAGAAGAGACATTCCCCCACCCTGTTCTACTTTCATGTAGTTACTTGGAGTTATTCCTTACTCCTCACGTGATATCTGCTCTTTATTCAAGGAGGAACTTCGATCCTTTGATAATCCAAGTAAGGATTTCCGTCATTTCAGTTCCTATGAGCATCTTGCATGGTAGGTTTAGTAATGTTCTATGTGAATATGACTGAAATATATTATTTAACATGAGGAATAATTTATTGAGCATGATGATAAAAAATTCATTGAAGGGGTTATAGTATATTTACTATTTCTACTTGTTATCTTTTTTTATTGTTCTGACTTGTTGTGGATGTGTGCCTTATAAAAATCATGGAAATTGGTGGTCTTTTCTTACACACTATTAATATTTTTATTGGTTATAATGTTGGAAAAAAATGCTGTAATGTGGAAACTGATTAATCATGTACACATGGTTAATTAAATGGATGCTCGAGGAATAAGAACCATTATGTGATACCCCAGTAAAAAAATGTAATTCAAGAACAGTGTTGGCTAAATCTGAATTTACCCCTGTTTGAGGGGTGTGGTCATGTAATGTGTGTTATGGTTGGGTTTTATGGTTTATGTGGAATGTTTGTGAATTGAAGCAATAGTTCTATCTATGTTTGTGGGATTGATTTTTTAATGGAAGAACTTGTAGGTAGTTGAACTACCTTTGGTTGTATTGTGTCCATCAGACATGCTTCTGTATGGGGACTGCAATGTGGCATTGGTGGTGTTGTGTAGTGGGACTACAAGAATGGTTTTCATTCATTTTTGAGTTGGTTAGGGATTTTATTTTTTAGTAGTAATGGAATATATAATGTGAATCCCTTGAATAAATGAATAGAACATGGTCAAATAAAAAGTGGCTAGATTATTCTTTGGAAGTATTTGTTGTGTGGTTTTGCATATAGCGGTAGCAACAAAAGTGTTACTATTGGTTTGTTCATTGTTTGGTTGAAACCTATAGGTTGGGATACTGTTTGATTATCTATATGTATATGAAAATATTGTTTTTATTTGTTTTTTAGGGCAGTGGTGCAGTAGAAGCAAAGAATTATTTTTTTATTCTGGGCAGCTTTTCGCGGCAGTTTTAACCGCTTCTACATGCATATTCGCGGCGGTTTCACAGCGGTTTACACCTCCACTAAATAGTGAAAACCACCGCTAAATAGGAGAAACGTCGATGTCTCATTCCGTGGTGATTATCGTGACTTTAGCGGCAGTTTTACGGCCAATGGAATTTGAGTTTATTCGCGACAGTTATAACCGCTGTGAATAAAGTTGTATCCAGGGCTCGTAAAACTGCCGCTAAATTCAGAAAAACCGCTGTGAAATGAGGCAGCTATGACGGTTTCTTGAAACTGCCGCTAAACGCAAATAACCGCCTCTAATAGATTGGCGATGCCTGATTTCACGGTGGTTTCTCTAAACTGCCGCCAAACAAAGTAGCGGTGGTTTAAACCGCCGCTAAACGCAAAAAAAAAACCGCCACTAAACAACGATTCTGTTGTAGTGCCGTATTTATAAACATAAAAGTATAATGGTCATGAAAAATTAATTACAATGCTAAGTGGAAATGATAAGTCATACGTACACATGAGTGATGTTTTTATTTTCCATAGAATGGATCAAAGGTGTAAAATGGTAGTACCATAATCATAATAACAATTAAATATATTAAATATATTTAATTTATTATTTTATATTGGATATAATTGATTTATATGAGGTAGAAGATGAAGTAAAATTTAAAGTACTCAGTTAAGAGTTATATCTCTTTGTTGAGAAACTTATTTTGGATTACAACATAAGCCTTAAAATGATGGTATTTTTGAAATTATAAAATATATAAGACCTGTATAAATCCTTATCTCTTAGTTAAATCACTTTAAATTCATTTTAACCTTAATTGTGATAACTCATATTTTTACCATGACAAAATAAATTTATGATAAAAAATAAAAGGGAAATTCTAAATTCTTTCAAAAATTCTGATTCCAAATTTTGAACTCATTTTATCAATTTAAATTTATACTGGTGGTAGAAATTACTTTAATATAAGAACAAAAAACACATGAAATATAGTTTTTTTTGGAAAATACATGATTTTAAGATTAAAAATAATTTCAACTTAAAATAAACTAATAAATTGGTTTCTACAATTTTTTTGTTAAATAATAAACTAATTAAGGTTTCTAGAAATTTGGATCAATTCAAAAATTAATTTCATATTCCAACCATTCCATTAAATACAGATAATCAAAAGTGGTTTTTAATTTGAATAAAATATAACTTATCTTCACAAAAGTCAATCTTGGGTTCCCAAATTTGAAATAATATTTTAAAATATATTATTTAACTCCTAAAACATATATTTTGTTGATCAACACACATAAAACAAGATAAATTAAAGTTTTAGAGAGATTTTAAATCTTTACCCCTTGATTTTAATCAAATTTTAACACTTTTACTAAGGTGAATTTTTTTCTATGGTTACTATTCATAATGAAAAAAAATTAAGTTAAAAATCTTATATTATATCAATTATTATGATTAAATATTTGGAATACATTTTATAAAATTAAAATCACAGAATTCATATAATTTAATATAAAATTAAACTAAATAAAATTAATGAAAAACAATTTTTGTGAAAAAAATGAATTCTTAGGTATAAAACATTTTAATATCAAAATCAAGAATAAAATCGATTATAATGAAAAAAATTGGATTATTAATAATATAAATGAAATAATATTACTTTTAAACCCTTTTAAAAAAATATAATTTTTTAATTCTTTAAATGAATTTAGTATTTTCAATAAAAATTAGTATTTTTCACTATTCAATATAAAAATAATATTTTAAAAAAAAATACCAAAATTTCATCCTATGGTAATTTTGATATGATTATTTGAAAAATGATATCATATTTATCAAATATTTTTTTTAAAGTTTTATAAATTAATCATATTATTTTATCCTAAAACGCAATAAAAACCATTTTTGTTGAAAATGCATTTTTGAAGAATATAATGATTTTACTAAAATTGAGTACTTATTTGTCAACGAATTTACATTATATAAAACATTTATAAATATTTTTCATAATGTAGTTATTAATATCCATACAATTTTTTTTAATATTTAGGTTATAACAATCATGTTTAAATAATAATATTTATATCATGGTTCTTTTAAACTTAGTGTTGTGTGTAAAGAAAGATACCGAATAAATATAATTTTTTTAAAGTGAAATATATCATAAAATATCAGTGTGTTATATCTAAAAAATGTACTTGGATTTACCTAAAAGTCAATAAACTAATAAAATATCTATAAGTATATAAATTAATATCTTCAGGGGCAGTGCATGACGGAGAAGAAGGGAGTCACCCTTGGGAGGTATTGTAATATTCCCTAAACCATTGAACATGCAATAAGAATTGGTGAAAAGTGGATTCACAAATTGTTTTGAAGGAAATGAGCCTTGGTGAGGTGTGACTTCTTCTAAAACTTTCATCCCCACAAATAGAGAGTTATAGTAGATTTTGGTATACTAATATAATGTGAAGTGTATGCACCTTGGATATAGCCCAGTGAAGGTGAACCAAGTAAAATATGGGTTCACTACATGATTTATTTTCATAAAATTTAATTGATGTTTTATATGGTTTAATTATTTAAAGTGAAGAAAATAAAAGGTTGAATAAGTGTTCCTTTTAATAAGGTAACAAGACCAAAGGTAAATAGAAGAAGTTTAAAAAGTAATTATTCTAACACAGTAATTAACTCCCCCTTAATAGTCATGGGTTACAACACTAATGGATTTTAACATAGTGACCTATGAAAATGTTTATTTATTGTATATGCATTAAAATTTATTAAACCATTTAATAACTAGTCATTTCTTATAGGTACTGAATTAACCATCCATGTCCATGTTCTTATTGATTAACCATTTACCCCTAAAATAATTTACATTAACTAAGGGATCTACCAAAACATAAAATTGGTTATGGTAAATAGAATCTATTTTAGAATTCATGATTCTTTCCACTTTGAAACTTATTAACTATTTACTAATTTCTTATTGTAAATATTTTCATTATTTTTAACTAATAACTTGTCACCTTCCACAATGTCTATAAATTCATATATCTCTAGTTCTTTAACCTCCCTTATCTCCCACACCTTACTTGTGTCTTTATAACAATTTATTCCATTGGGAATTATAGAATAAATTCCTATGAAAACTCTAATATATCTTGTTCCTTGACTACATTTAAGTCTATATTACTCTTTCATAAACTATGATGGATACCCTAGTACACTGATACTCAAACTGGCTCTAACATATCCCATAGGGCATTCACGATCCCCACATATAGGCGACTAGAATTTGGAATATTTTTAATAATCAAGGGGAACAATTTTTCTACATGAAAAAACCATATATATATATATATATATAAAATAGTGGAAGATAAGCAATAAAAAATCAGTTTACCAAACACTCATCAAAAGGAAAATTTCCACTAGAAAATATATGGACATCCCAAAGAAAACATAATCCAAAAATGATACAACATCTATCAAGACAATGTCTTACAATACTCAAGAAACAAGTGGACCATAGCTCCATAGGTTACCGCCATTACCCATGGTCCCTTGAATCAAGAACACCTTACAACTCTAAGTGGAAATTTCCCTTTTCCTAGACCTTACATGAAAAAATATAAAAATTACATAGGGTAAAGGTATGGTGTGAGAAAAACTTGCCAGTAGGATACCACCACAACATTCATAATAAATTCCATAAAAATAAACCATTTATTATTTCAATTTTAGTAAAAAAAGTAATGAAATGTCATTTATATATTTTAAATAAAAACATTCTTTTCAATCAAGAAGATGGAAAATATATCCAAATAGGCTTAAATGAAAATTTTTCTTAAAAAAGTATATGAAAAAAACAGTTCTATAATCATTTGCATGAAATAATTAAATCAAAATAAAGCAACATATTTATATTGTTTTAGGATCTTTAGTTTTTTTTAACTAGGATCCTCACACTACTCAAATAATCAATCACAACTCATAGTGTGTGCACACATCTGTAAGGATCTGGCCACCATGATAATCAATGGACACCCCATTAGGGAAATAATACAGAACTTGGTTTAGTTAGAGTTGTCATCATCAATCCATTTCTAGGGATTCAGGGTCATATAATTCTTATCCTATTCACCCAAAAACTACTTAGTCTCACTTGGGATTAAATAAATCATTCAATCAATCATGGTAAAATAATTTATTTTCAATTTAAATCATCGTTCACAGTTCAATTTCCCAAATTCATGTTTCAACATTCCTTTTCAATTTCAAAACCCAATCATGGGTTTTCATCAAGTTCATGCCTTTCAAAATCATCTTTCATTTAAACCTATTTTTCTCAAGAATCAACATCAAATCATTTGATAAAATCATTTCTCAATTCAATTCAACTTTTCTCAAAATCATAATATATTTCTGAAGCCTTTGAAAATAGGTTTTATTTCACAAGTATCATGCCTTTGAAATCAATTACTAAAATCAAAACAGTTCAAGGTTTAGAAAAAAATTGAAAATATATTCCAATTCAAGAAAGAAAGAGAGGTTTTAAATGTAGGAAAAATACTTACGGAAACACCCATATTTTATCACATTATTAAATTCTCAATCACTTAATACATGAAGTTCCAATTATGGAATGAAGGTGAGGAAAATCAAAGAGAAATACCTATAATCACAATTCATAAAATCGAAGATGCAATCCTTCAACAACCTGAGTATTATCACTCTCAAATAAGTAGATAAGAAACATCAAGAGGATTATAAATCAAAGAGAAAACACATTCCAAAGAGATATCAATCGTATCCAATGGATTAGATTGGGGTTGAATGAGATGTGTTTAGGATTAATAAAGTGGGGTTTGTAATTTTAATTATAATTTTTGGGGCATTAAAAACCCATTCTCATGTTTTTATAGGTCTATATGTACGATTAATACTAATATTAAACCAAACTGTTCACCCTTACTAGGCTTCTGGAAAGGATTCATGGTTTAGCCACATATTTAGTTTAACCATGCATCAACCATGAAACCATCACTATTTAAGGACACACCATTTTAGGGAAATCCCCATGACTGTGTACCCCCTCCAATACCTCACAATATGGTTCAAGGTTGTTTGGAAAAAATTTCCTAGTTTTTCCTAACCATATGCCAACTGTTCACATCTTTTTGGAACTCAAAAAACATAAAAAAGTACCCAAAAAAACCCAAAACAAGAACCAAGAAAAGGATAATAAAAAAAGGTTTTAGTAATATATGAATGATGTTAAAATATTGTTACAACCTCCCCACCATAAAAACCTTCTTCCCTTAGAAATCCCATCGAGAATACTACTTTTCAAAGATATTAGGTCAATGATCTCTCATCAGTGCCTCATACTCCCAAGTCCCATTGGAATTGGAACCATGCTACCATAGTATATAAACCAAAGAAATATAATTTCCATAAGGAACCTTTATCTTAGAATCACCAATCTGCACTAGTTACTCAATCATGAACAAATCAAATTTAACATTAATGTCCTCCCATCTCAATAAATGATATGGTTCAGAGATATAAATTTTGTTCTATGACACATGAAAATCAATATCAATCAATATAAATGTAGGATAAAAAGTCAAATGGTAATCCACATTTCCAATTTTCTCAACAATCACAAATGGTCTCATGTATATCAATGTAATATTTCCCTATTTCCCAAGCCACAAATGACCTAAATGAGGTGAATCTCTCAAAAAACCCTTTCACCAACTAAAAACTCCAAAGGGAATCAATAGGGATCAACAAAAGACTTGTACTGGTTTTTTTCCATTTCCATTATCTATAAATAAAATGAATCTTGGTCGTTGTCTCATGAACTAAACTAGGTCCAACCATGGAAGCTTCACTATTCACTATCTATCATAAAAAATATTATCATGGGTGGCTATAAAATTAATAAATGGGTTCCATACTGATGTATAATTAGTAACTATTGTTATAGGAAAAATCGACCATTCCCAAATGGCTATCCTAAGATCCACCAAAATCAAGAATCCAAGAACAAAGTATGTATTTAAGAATTTGTATAGATCATTTTTTTGGCCATCAATATGTGGATGATATGTGATGCTCAAACTAACTTAATATCACATTATCTCTTAGAGGTCTCTCCAAAAATGATAAGTGAACTGGGGATCCCTATCAGATTCTATAACAAATGGTACTCCCTAAAATTGGAATATATTCTATTCATATAGGCTTCCCAAGTTCTAAACGTTGGTTATACCTTGAATGGGGATAAAGTGAGCCAATTTTTTTATCCAATCGATCACAACCCATATCAAATTATTTCATACTAAGCCACCAGAATCTTCATATCATATCATAGAACATATTCATGGTACTAGGGTGCACTTACCACTAGGAACTTTGGAAGTCCCCCATAATAGTTTTTCTCACAAGAGTAGTCACAACATACCGGTCTAGAAAACATAGGATGCCATCAGAATATAATAACCACTCAAGTGTGGTATCCCCACTAGAAAAATAGTCCCTAATGTCACGAAACTTATCATCAAGATGATACTCCTAAATAATCATTTTGAGAAGAGATTAGGTCAATTGAACGATTTCCAAAACAACTTCATTCTCATTCTACTGAACCCCCAAATGCATATGAGGAAATAGATCCATCGTGATCCACTATTTTGATGATTATTTCATAGAATAGGTCATATGTTTCTTGCTTAAGGAATCATTAAAGGAATTCACCTTCTCAGGGGTGTAGGGAATTCCAAAATAAAAATACTACATCTACATCACCCATTTCCCCTGGGATAGGTTCAAATATTTGTTAGAGAAGATATAACTCAAGAATTTTAGGTTAGAAGAAATGGTAAAAATTTCTTTGAAAATTAAATGCCACCAATACTTGTGAGAATGCATCATAGCTATGAGTTCGATATCACTAGTAGGAAATTTATTCTCATTTGTTCTAATCTATTAAGAAATATAGGCCATTACATGATCACCCTGTATGAGAACAGCACCTGAACCTGATCATAATGCATCACAAAATACCACATAACCTTACCCATCCTTCAAAAGAATCAACAATAGCACTGAAGTAAAATTTTTTATTCAAATAATCAGAATAATTCTAAAATTTTACATACCATAAGAACTTTACACTTTTCTGAGTGAGATCAGCCATCAAAAAATCCAACATTGAGAAATATTTGACAAACATGCAATAATACACATCTAAACACAAGAAGATCAAGATCTGGGAAACATTGCATGATTGTTCCCATATCATAACAACCTTTACCATCCCATGATCATTTTAAATACCATGTTGTGAGAAAATGTTTCCCAAGAACATAATTTATTGAATCCAGAAACTACATTTTGATAGCTTGACATAAATTCATTTATCTCTTAAAATTTCTAGGTCTGATATTAGATAACCCACTTGCTTCTGCTCAGTTTTTGAGTAAATCAGGATGTCATCCATGAAGACTAATATGAATGAGTCTTGGTACTCATGTAATATCTTATTCATCAACTCTATAAAAATTGTAGGAGAATTTATTATACCAAAAGGAATAAAAATATACTCAAAATGGTCATACCTACTCTTGAAGGCATTCTTCTTAATTTTAGGCTCTCTGATTTGCAAATGGTGATAACGAGACCAAATATCAATATTTAATAACCAATTAATCCCTTTAAACTAATCAAATAGCTCATCTATAATTGGAAACATGTACTTGTTATTTACTGCAACTTGATAGAGGTTTTTATAATATACACAAAGGAAAATTGTCCCATAATCTTTCTTAGAAAAAAGATCAGGAGCCACCCAAGGTGACACACTCGAGCATATAAATCCTTTTTCAAATAAGTCATTCAACTGAGTTTTTAACTCTTTCAATTCAGTTGGTTCCATACAGTAAGAAATAATTGATTTGGTTGGGTACCTAGAACCAAGTCAATAGAAAACTCTACCTCTCTTGCCTAGGGTAAAAAAGAAAATCCATTCAGGAACACATCTGGAAACTCAACAACCATTGGATAAAGATCACCACTGAAGTATTATTACTCTAGGTCAAAATAAAAAATGAATATTAATCTTTCTAACTCTAAAAGAGGTGGTCCATTTTGAATCAATCTCAAGTCCCATTCTCCCTAAAACAAACGACACACCCCATCAGGGGATGTAAAGGACACCCTCCAAAGATAAAATTCAATATGGGATTTATGGGAAATAAACAAATCCATCCCAATAATGAAATCTATATTTTTTATTTCAAGAACCAAAAAATATCAAGTGATCTTCGTAATCAATATAGATAAGTCACAAGAAGGGTATCAAAGACCATTCTCTCTCTTATTTCTAAGGGGCATAGCAATATCCACATCATAAGACATAATGTCTCTAGGAAGATTTAGAAATTTTAAAAAATGAGTCGATACAAATGAATGAGATACATTAGTATCAAATAAAGAAGTTACTAAAGATGAAGTTATAGTGATGGAACCTGTCACTCTTGCTGGACCCACATTATCTTCCTTTAGAGACTCTTCTGCTGTGTGAAGAAAATTTATTCCTGATGTATATTGCTAGAACCCATTATTTCTTTAATCATGTGATAAAATGTAATAACTTTAGGTTCTAATTATTCCATGACACAATTTGGTTTAGAAAAGACATGAAAAAAATCTATAAGGGACCTAACCGACTACACAAACTATAGATCAATAGTGGCTCAATACAAACTCATTTCGAATGCCTGACCTTACCATAATGTAATGAAGTCAAATGGAATATTCAACACACCACAAAATTTCTAGATGATTCCTTATATCATGATTTACCATGATACTCATCATGTTTCATTTTTACCATTAAAGGAACCAATATACTTGCCACTGAGAGTTGGGGGAACTCTCGCCTGCCCTGAATTACCAGCCCGATCATCATTTGGCATCAAAGATATATCTGATAGGTCAATATAGGATGTGATATTTGATATAAAAAACTAAGACCATATATTAGATTGAATAACCATATTTAATATTTATCCCACCAGCTTCTCATTCATCACTACATCAAGAGAAAACAGAATAAGTTCAGCAAAGCAATTTGTACACCGAGTCACAATCTTATCACCTTGATGAAGGTTGAGGAACTCCATATAATTTTCCCAAACCATAAAATATAGATAGAACTATTCTTTGAAAATAAATATTAGGTATTTCCACTCTAATACCTCATGTTTATTTTCCATAACCATTTAATCTCACCATCTCCTTCCATGACCTTCAAACATAAAGGTAACACATTTTACCTTTATCGAATCCAGTGTTTACAAGAAATCAAAATGAAGCTCAATATTTTTCAACCAATCCTATAATATTATGGATCATTAAAGCCCTGTTAATTTTGTGTTTTTTGGTGAAGAAACTCTTGAGGATGCTCTCTAGATTCATCACATTGAGGTTCCTCTACCTAAGACTAAACCAAAATAGGTGAAGTTACCCATCCCAAAGCATAGAAAACATGCACCAATATCTCAACAAGATACTGATTAATTATAAGGTTTCCTTTCCATATTTCATTAGAATCTCCCTCATAAGGCCTATTCAAAATTCTTAATTGGGGAATGGTACTATATAACATCAATAAAAAATATAATAAGATCAACAAAGATACTTAGATAATCAAATTAATCAAGGGATACATGAATATCAATTCCATAAGATAGAAATCAAGTTTTTGTGATTTCAAAAACACTAAAATAAAACTAGAAAAAAGTTTGAATCAGATCAATTTATTCCTTGAGGATGATATTCCCAAACACCCTTGTTGACTTAAGTCTCACTAGGATGAGAGCTGGACAAGCGCTCACTCATAACTATCTATTAAGTCCCAAACATCCTACATTCTATCTACCAAGACATCCCATAATTTTTAAAACATCAATGAAAGATGGTAAACCCCCCCTATGATACTATCTTATCTTGAACTATCCTAGATACCCTGGTACATCGGTACTCAAACCAATTATAGAAATAGTCCTAAGGGTGTTCCCGATCCCCATAGATTAGTGACTAGAACTTGAAGTCCTTTCAATGATCAAGGGGAATAGTTTTTATATAATAAAAAAACATAAAAAATATAAAATAGTGGAATATAAGTAATAAAAAGTCAGTATTCCAAAAAATACTCAAAGAGAAAAGTACCACAAGAAGAAAATTGAACATCCTAAATACAACATCATTCAAAATATGGCTCAACATATATCAAGATAAAGTCTCACAATCCTCATGAAACACGTTTTTAGGTTCCGGGTATAGTGGAAGCATGTGTATGGGTGTACCCAACTTTAATTTTTTCTGTAAACAACGATTAATCCGATATCCATCATGATGATAAAATTCCAGATCTTCAGAATAGAAATAAGAATGAAAGAAAATTGGGGTGTCCCAAAACCCCAGAGATGATCATTATATGTTGGTTATAATTAATATAATTAAAAGACAAGATTTACCTTGATGGAATTCTCTCTTCATTGATGTTTCCAGTCATGATCCGATGTGATCCATCATTGCATCGCAGAATCCAAGTATAGGATTCCTCTTTTGGTGATCCACACGTGCTCCACATATCTTTGGACATCAATAAAGGGATATCCCGGTTTCAGCACAAAAGAGCCTTTGCTTGTGATTTCTACCTTCGATCTCCTTGAGAGACACTTCCAAAGCGGTCTTCTTGATCCGGTGGAGGAGGATATCTTTTGTAACATGAGAGAATTCTTAGATCCAAAATAATTCTCTCTTTGATTTAGATATTTTTCTAAATATGTTATGCACAACCAAAAAGAATTTCTAGGTTAATGAGAATAATATATTTTTATTTTAATTACTTATAATAATAAAATTAATTAATTACCTAAAATCATTTATTCATTTCATTATAATTATTAGTAAAACCCCATGTCTAATAATAACAGTTGACTATTATTATTATTTGACATGCACCCAACGAATTACACCTAATATTATTTCTCACAAATCCCCATAAAAATTACACAGTGTGAATATATTAATATACATGATACGTACTTTTGTTTTTCCATTTTATTTATTTCCTCCACCATATTTATTAGAACTTGAATAATGGCTGTTTATTTCTCAAATAAATATCACTACATTACTCACTAATAAATATATTATTTCACCCACAATATATTCTCTCAAATAACTAGTGTCAAAATAAATGAGATCAGACATCCTTGAATAATTATTAAACCATAATCAGGAATAATCTTTATTCAACCTGTTAAATGAATATTTAACTGAGATACTTGGACACACTTAGTGTGTGACCCTCTAGGCCGCTTTCGCAGTGGCATTAGGCTATCCTACCTAAAGTCCAAGGTTAGAATCTAGAAAGAAGCCAAGGAACCCATAGATAAAGAAGTTAATGCTGAAATGACGTGTCACCTTCTACAAACACTTACCATGTAATATAATCCCTTTGTCTCGATATCTCAAATCAAGTGAGTTGCATGCTAGTTCCATCAGCCCATGTAATCAATTATTCTTTCTTTGACTTCTTGGAATTGAACTTTCGCATTCCTTACCATGTCGATGGATTTATTTATGGTATATCAATTCCATCAAAGGACCTGAGATATAAACTTCTGTTATGGAATATAAGGGAAAAATCTTTTCTCACATTATCTATTAATGCAGTATTACTCACGATGAACCCAACATATAATACCTCACTAAGAACATTGTTTCATCATAGTTTTCATCAATATATCTAAGTGTGTGAGTTGTAATACCCATTAATAATAATCTTAAATTCTAAGGACCAATACACATGTCTATATATAGGTATTTCCAATGACACTATGAAATGTGGATTTCCTACTAGCGGGTCTTGTTCTCATAATATCCTCCTAGATATTACCAAGGGCGTACACCATGAGAAGGTGACTCAAATTTTTATAAGTTCTCATCTTTAATGGATTATATTATTTGTGTCCCTCAAATAACATCATCTGAGCATAGAACATATATTCAAGAATAGTGTTATTGAATTTCTGGGTTCTCATCATACTAGGGATCTGCTATGACCCTTTAGTGAAACAACTATCCTTAGAGAATTTTCACATGCATTGTCACGTAGAAGAGAAATAAATATGTGATAAGGTATTTATTAATGAATAACGTAGAAATTAGTTGATCCTAGGTCACAAACTCCAACAGATTCCCACTTGGACTAGAGAAAACTGATAAGAAACTTTAACCTGCTAGCTCTCACATGATATTCATGATTATGATGAGATAAGACTTTAGTCATGGGGTACACCACATTATCTTCCGTGGACACTCTTCTCACTAAAACTCCACCCATTTGATAGAAATCCCTCAATAGGTGATACTTCCAGAGAATGTGCTTTGTCCATTAATGTGACCTTGGTTCTTTTTAAAGAGCCACCACTATAGTATTATCAAAATAAAATGTGATAGGATCTTTATAGCTAGGAACCAAATCAAGCTCATGGAAAAATTTATGAATCCAGAAGGCTTCCTTGGCTGTATCAGAATTCTCTATATATTCATACTCTGCTATAGAATCGGCGAAAACTGTCTTCTTTGAACTCTTCCAACTCACAGATCCTCTGTTGAGATAGAAAACATATCCATATTTCGACTTTAGATCGTTTTAATCTATCTGAAAACCAGTATTAGCATACCCTCTGGTGACAATATCCTCATCTCCTCCATACACCAGGAACATATCCTTAGTTCTTCTTAGATACTTAAGGATAGTATTAAAATCAATCCAAGGCTATTCTCCTATATCTTCTTGATATATTCCTACCATGCTCAGTGTAGAGGCAACATCAATCCTGGTACATAACATGGAATACATGATGGATGATATAGCCGAAGCATATGGGATCTTACTCATCCTATATTTCTCTTGTTGTGTGTGAGGACACATTTTCTTAGAATGATGTAGGCCATGTGACACTGAAACCAATACTCTCTTGGATTTTTCCATAGTAAACCTCTTTAGTATCTGATCAATGTATGTACCCTGAATTAGTCCAAGAAGCCTCTATGATCTATCACGAAAGATCTTGATCCCTAGAATGTTGGTTGCTTCACCTAAGTCTTTTGTGGAGAAATGCTTGTTCAAATATTCCTTAATCAACTATAAGACTGGAACATAATTTCAAATAAGTAATATGTCTTCAACATATACTACTAGGATAACGACTGCATTTCTATTAAACCACTGATAAACACATGTCTTACATTCATTCTTAATGAAGAAAATTCATTTATGGATCCATAAAATCGAATTTTCCATGACCTGAATACTTACTTTAATCCATAAATGGATTTATACAACTTGAAAACCCATTTGGATTCACCTGGTGTCACAAAAACTTCTATTTGTGTCATATAGACATCTTCTTGAAGGTTCCTGTTAATGAATGATATTCTGAAATCCATTTTCCAAATCACATATTCATGGTAAGATACTATGGAAAGTATTATTATTATGGATTTAAACATGGAAACTGGTGAGAAGGTTTCATTATAGTAAATTCCTTGATGCTGTCTAAATACTTTAACCACCATACTTTCTTTATAGGTTTTAACATAACCTTACATGTATAGATTTATCTTGAATACCCATTTTCATCCAACATTCTTTACATCAATTGGCTCATTGACAAGAACCCAAAATTGGTTCTGATACATAGAATCCATCTTAGATTTCATAGCTTCTATCCATCTTTCAGCTTCTGAGCTCACTAATACTTCCTTGTAGGAGATAGGTTCATCATTGTCCAACAATAATGATTCACCATACTCAGTGACTAGGAAACAAAATCTCTCTGGTTCCCTTACCTATCTTGAGCTTCTACGTAGTACTTGTGTTTCTGGAACCTCTTCCACAGGGACCTGTGGAACTTTTTCCTGTACCAACTTCTATGTATCTTAAGCATTAACTTTATTGAAGTCAATATTTCTCCCACTATCCTTTTTGAGGATGTTATCCCTCTCAAGAAAGGCAGATTGTTTGGTGACAATCACTTTCTTGTTTGAAGGATTATATAGGCAATATCCTTTCTTTTCCTTGGGATATCCTATAAAGATACACCTTGTGCCCTAAGATTCGATTTTGTTTCCTGATAAGGCCTTAACAAATGCCTCACATCCCCAAAAATGTGTGTGTGAAAAAATGGGTTTCTTTCCATTCCATAACTTAGAGGGAATTCCATTTTCCACCTTATTTGGTACCCAATTTAATGTGCATGCTGCAGTTTGTAATGAATATCCTCAAAAGGATAATAGAATATCTTTATGACTCATAATTGACCTCACCATATCCAACAAGGTACAGTTCCTTGTTTCATTAACACCATTATACTATGGTGTATAGGGAGGAGTGAGTTGAGATAAAATCCTAGACTCACGTAAAAGGTCGATAAACTCTTGGTTTAGATACTCTTCACCATAATCAGATCAAAGCTTCATTATCTTCTTACCAAGTTGATTCTATACTTCATTCTTTAATTCCTTAAATTTATATAAGGCCTCTGACTTATACCTCATTAAATAGATATAGCCATATCTACTCAAATCATCAGTAAAAGTTAGGAAGTAAGAATATCTACCTCTGTATTCTACTAGAAATGGTCCACACACATATGTGCGCACTAATCCTAAAAGCTCTATGGCCCTTTCACCCTATCCACCAAAATCCAGCTTGGTCATTTTACCTGGTAAACAAGCGTAACATCTATCAATTGGTTTTAGCTTAGTAGAGTCTAAATAACGATCTTGTAAGAGCTTTATAAATAACTTCTCATTTACATTAATGAGATAGTGATGCCACAACTGGGTGTTGTATCAGTCATGTGAGTTTGTTTCATTATCAATTTCCAACACTTGGTTTTATTAATTTAATACATACAAGCCATTATCTAAATGTGCTATAACATAAAATATGTTTTTATTATAAAATAAGCAACCCTTATTTCCAAACATGAAAATAAATCCATCCATATCCAAACATGATACAAAAATTATGTTCTTGGTAAAACTAGGAACATAATAAAAATTATGTAAAACCAAAATAATCCTAGTTGGAAATGAGAGATGGTAATCGCCAATGGCCAACACAACCAGCCTCATGCCATTGACATCTTGAAGATCCACATCTACTCTGGAAGTCTATATAAATATACTTGGTTTCTATATTTGAATATATATGTGATCCCCACAAGACGTATCTAATACCCCATGTGTAGAAATTGAAAGATTAAACTCGATAATGAACACACCTTTAGCATCCCCACGCTTCTGGGTGAAATTTCTCTTCTAGTGGCATGGATTTCCACATGTAAAACATACCAACTCCCATTACTTAACCTACATCTGGATCCCTCCCTTCTTGGAGGGATAATGCTTAGGGGATTTAGACTATTTATGAATCCTTGGCCCCTTTGCCTTGTCCTTTCTTTTCTTATTCACCATAAAGACTGTGGGTTTATCATGCCCCATGTCCTTATCTACCTAGATAATTAAGGTTATAAGTTCCTATAGACTCTTCTCATTGTTACTCAGGTTGTATTTGACAATTAAGCTAGTGAAGGTATTGGGTAGCAATGATAGGACGAGATCTGTACACAATTCATCTGGGAGTTTAATCCCAAAGATGTCCAAGCATTCAATATAGCCAATAAGCTTGACTACATGAGGCCTATCTGGCATAAAATCTCCAAGCTTAGTTGTGAACAAAGCGTTGGAGATCTCATATCTCTCCTATCTCGCCTTATCTTGATAGAGATCCTTAAGGCGAGACATAATGCTATACATATCCATGTTTTCATGTTGCCTCAAGTGCTCATTAGACATGACTGATAGCTTGAAACATTTGACATATATGGCATCATCCATATGTTTCAAATAGAGAGATAGTTCCTCATCAATGGCCTATTTTTGAGGCGTAACTAGAATGAGCTCCTCCAGCCTATAGAATTTTTTCTCGTGGTGATGGATGAAGCGTAAACTCCTCTACAACTTTTGGAAATTAGTGCTGGTGATAAGGTTTTCCTACTCGAGTATGGTTCACAATGATATGTTTGAATTTATTTTTCTTTTCATTTATACAAAATAATATGTGCAAATATTTTTAGTACTTTATCATGATAAAACTAATAAAAATAAATAAATTAATACTTATTAGTCTCCCACTATTTTATCAAAATCTAATAGCCCTCACCATTGAATTTAGAATATTATGTTGATTGAATATTCTAGTGTCAAGACTCCATATTGCCCTTCGCATTACCCCAACTAGGGTTGATCAAGAAACTTGAAGGGTTTTAGGTAGGCATTCCAAATTACAACTGCATTAACTCAAAGTTACTTGATCTAATGAGTGGACTCCCCAATCTAGAAATCCTTTTATTTTGGATTTCCTCAACCTTTGTTGCTTGGTCAAACCAATTCCTGCTGTGGCAGTCAACCCTTGATGCGAAACAAATCAAGTCAACCCAAAATGTTGAATTAGAATCCTAGATAATTGAAATAACCCTAACTAGGTTTGGTCAAGAAATTTGAACTATGGTTTGATTCTAACCAAGATTATGGAAGGCTATATCGACTTAATATTTCTTTAAGGGATTTTATCCTTATACATAAGTTTCCATTTTATTATCTTTATTACATTATTATTAATATTAAGTGGGACATACTTAAGTGATTAACTGTGTCTAAGATAATATTTACATATAAAAAAAATCTTAATTCAGTTCCATCTTTCATTCTTGTTTAATTCATTAATTGTGTGATTGTGAAAACCCACCCATAATAAATAAACCATGAAACTGAAAGAAATAAAGTAAATGGTATAATCAAAATCTTGTTCTATAAGTTAGTTTATCTAGTGGTTGATAAACTAACCCAAGACCTTGGGGATAAACACATTGAACCTTTTGGGTTCGTGTTTACAGCTTTTCACCTATCCACCTTTTTGTCTCATTGGATTGGTTTCACCTTGGATCCTAAATTGAGCCACCTCCACTATCTTGGGAGATCCATCCATTACATATGCTTTTATCTCACTCGCAGGTGAGGGGTAAAATAGGGTTTTATATAAAAGAAACTTGGGAATTCAAGCCCTATATATTAATGAAGAGAAAGGATCACAGGCCAACAAATTTAATTTAAATAAATAAATTAAAAGAAACCATCCACATACAAAGGTCCTGGTCTAGATCATGATCATCCATGCATGCAATGCTATTTACGCATAAATAAAACTAGCATTCAATTCTTTAATTTATCATTTTTAAGATAAACCATGCTTAAATCAATTAATTATCATTAATTAATCAATATTTTTATCTTAAACCATTTTATGAATTTCCATGAGATTCTCTTCCATTATAAATTTAAACAAATTAATTCATTTATAATTATCTTTGTACCTAACTTGTACCCTGGAGGAAACCTGGTGAATTCCCATTAATAACTACCCAATGAGTAGAAATGATCATTACACAGATATTATATTAAACACATATATATAAAACAACTTTCACGTGCCATGCCTCAGCTTTATTCCCACACCACGGTACAAATCTCAAGGGTTTGTATGATATAATAATAAATTTTAATAAATATGCATAATTTGGATGAGTACAAGGAATTTAGTTCTGACTACACGACGTGTACTATCGTTCACTGTCCGTATGAAGTACATGCCCAGGTATATGGTGTGTATATGTACATTGGAAATCTTTGGAGTACATGGTGTGTCCAGTGGGCTAAACATCGTGTATTGTCCACATTACATGGTCTCCTGCTGGGAAATCTGTGTATGAGGTAAACAATTCAACCCTAACCCGAAGAGACTACACACCATGTTCAGTGATCCACACAACATGTAATATGAAAACAATGTGTCACCTATTCCTAGTCAACACATTGAGTCATTTAAGACTTAGATATACTCCAACACATGGATTGGTTTGGCAGACCAATCCCAGTGCATGGAACCTAGACTACATGGTGTGTACTTCTGAATACATGCAGTGTGTTTTGGTGTTCTATATCCAAGAATATTTGGCACCTCTGGATGAGATCCTTTTGTTTTATTTTAATCAAAATTAAAATAAATGATCATTTATATAAGGTGAATGAGAAAATAAAGAGGAGGAACATATCATGAGATTCAGATTTGTAGAATGATTAAATTTAATTGAAACAACTAAATTATTAAATGTGTAAATCATAAATGAAAAACTAAATAATTATAATCAATGATATGACCGCTCTAATACCACTTGTACATTCCAGGCTCAGCGAAAGTGTGTGTATGTGTGTACCCAACTTTAATTTTTTTAATTAAAAATGATCAATCATAGATCCATCATAATGATAAAATGTTGGATCTTTGGAATAGAATGAAGAATAAAATAAAAAAGAGAAGTCCCAGAAAAATAGATAGGATCATCATATGTTGGTTATAATTACTTTAATTAAAATAAAATAATTACTTTCATATAATTATCTCTTCTTTGATGTTTCTAGTCTTGATCCAATGTGATATATCATTGCATCACATAATCCAATTGTAGGCTTCCTCTAGCAGTGATGCATAGGTGCTCCACATATCTTTGGACGTCACCGAAGGGATCTTTTGGTGCTAGCACAGAAGATCCTTGGATTGCGATTTCTGCCTTAGATCGCCATAAGAGATGCTTCTAAAGAGATATTATTGATCTAGTGGAGGAGGAAGTCTCTCGTAACATGAGATTATTATTGGAGGAAAAATAATTCTCTCTCGACTTGAGAAAATTTTCTAAATCTGTTGTGCACAACCACAAAGAATGGCTAGGTTAATGAGAATAATATTATTGGGATTTTAATTACTTAGAATAATAAAACAAATTAATTACTTGAAAGCATTTATTAATTTCATTCAATTCTTAGTAAAACCCCATGTCTAATAATAATAGTTGACTATTATTATTACTTGACAAGATCCCGATGAATTGAACCTAATATTATTTAATTAAATAAATAATATTATTTCTCACAAATCCCAAAAAACTACATGGCATGTATATATTAATATACATGACATGTACTTTTTTTTCCATTTTATTTATTTCCTCCACAACATTTATTAGACCTTGAATAATGAATATTTATTTCTCAAATAAATATCACTACATTACTCGCTAATAAATATATTATTTCTCCCACACCATATTCTCTCAAATAACTAGTGTTGAAATAAATGCGATCATGCGTCCTTGAATAATTATTAAACCAAAATCAGGAATAATCTTTATTCAACTTGTTAAATTAATATTTAAATAAGATACTTGGACACACTTAGTGTGTGACCCTCTATGCCTCTTTCTTAGAGGCATTAGGCAGAGCCTGCATAAAGTCCAAAGTTAGTGTCTAGAAATATGCCAAGGCACCCATAGAGAAATAAGTTAACACCACAATGACGTGTCACCTCCTACGAATGCTTACTGTGTAATGTAATCCCTTTCTCTCGATATCTCAAATCATGAAAATTTCATGCTTGTTCCATCAACCCATGTGATCGGTTATTCTTTATTTAACTTCATGGAATTGAACTTGTACATTCCTTACCATGGCCATGAATTTATTTAGGCTATATCAATTCCATCAAAGGGCCTAAGATATCAACTTCCATTATAGAACATAACAGACAAATCCTTTATCGTATTATCTATTAATGTATTATTACTCATGACGCACCCAATATATCCTACCTCACTACGAATAGTGTGTCATCATATTTTTTATCAATACAACTAAGTGCACAAGTTGTAATAACCATTAATAATAATCTTAAAGTTTAAGGACCAATACACACGTCCGTAGATAGGAACATCCAATGACACTATGAAATATGGATTTCATACTGGAGGGTCTCAATATCATAAAATTCTCCTGGATATTACTGACGGTGCACACCATGAGAAGGTTCCTCAAAGTTTTATGAGTCCTTACACATAATGTCCTGTATTATTTGTGTCCCTCAAATAACATCATCTGACCATAGAACATATATTCAAGAATAGTGTTATGACACTTCTGGGTTCTCATCATATCAAGTATCTACAATGAACCTTTTGTGCAACAACTATCCTTAGGAAATTATCACATACATTATCATGAAAAAGAACATTCATGATGTGATATGGTATTCATTAATGAATAAAGTACAAAGTAGTTGGTTTTAGGACACAAATCCAACAATGTAGACCACATATCCAAAGGTCACCATCATAACCCAATGTTCCTTGAATCAAGAACACCTACCACCTCTAAGTGACTCTTTTTCTTTTCCTAGACCTGGTATGAAATAATCTATAAAATCATGAAGGAAAAGGTAGGGATTGATAAAAACATACCAATAGGATACCAATATATGTTCATAATAAACTCCATAGTAATAAACCATTTATGATTTCAATTTGAATAAAAATAAGTCATGGAAATTCATTTAAATATTTTAAATAAAAAATTTATTTCAAATCAAGATAGTGAAATATATATCAAAATAGGATTAAATGAATATTTTTCTTAAAAACTAAAAGGACATGAATATAATGGCTTTATAATCACTGTCATGAAAAAAAAAATCAAAATAAAGAAACAAATTAATAAGACCTGAGGATCATTAGTTTCTAGCTCTAAGATACTAACACTACTCAATCAATCAATCATGGCCCAAAGTCTGTGCACACATCCCTAAGGATCAGGCCATCAGGATAATTAATGAACACCCTATCAAGGATATCATTCTAAACTGGGTTTATTTAGAGTTTTGATTGTCAATGTATTGTTAGGGAGCCCATGTACTAACATTATTTTCCTATTCACCCACTAAATACACATGATAACATGTGATTAAATCAACCAGTCAATCAAATAATCATGGGAAAATAAATCATTTTTAATTTAAATCAGTACACATAGTTCAATTCTTCAAATTCATGTTTCAACTTTCCATTTCAATTTAAAAATTAAATCATAGGTTTTCATAATGTTCATGAATTTAAAAACCATTTTCATTTAAATCCATTTTCTCAAGAATAAACATCAAATCATTTGATCAAATCATTTCTCAATTTAATCCATATTTTCTCGAAATCACAACATATTTCCAGAACCTTTGAAAATTTGATTAATTTTAAAAATATCTTTACTATGAAATCCATCATCACAATCATAAAAATTAAAGTTTTAGAGAACAATTGAAAATACATGTAAATTCAAGTAATAAATTAAGGTTTTGATTGTAAGGAAAATCCTTATGGAACCAATTACCATATATCACTTGATCAAACAATCAATCACTTGAAACATGAATCTCCAATGGAAAAAATCTAAGGAAGGTAAAAGTGGAATCCTAATAATCACAATCCATTAAATGAAAGATATAATCCATCAAAAACATTAGGATTCATCACTATTAAATACATATAGAAGAGACAACAAGATGATTCCAAATCAAAGAGACAACACTTAAGAGAGATCAATAACATCCATTGGTTATTCAATCTAAAAAAAAGAGAAATTATAGGATATAATTTTCTTATTAAAAGCATCCAAAATTCAAGGAATCATATTAGGATCTAATGTGAGGTGTTTAGTATTAATAAATCATGGTTTGAGATTTTAATTATAAATTTTAAGGAATTAAAAACCTATTGGCATGGTTTGTTGGGTCGGGCCACATGGTTAGTACTAACCATGCACACTTACTTGCCTTCTAGAAAGGGTGCATGGTTTGGCTGCATAGTTAGTTTAACCATGAAGTAACCATGAATCCCCCACTATCTAAGGCCACATTGTTTGGGGGAAGGATTCATGGTTTGAAAATAATTTTGAACCTCCTCTAGTGCCTCAGAATAGGGTGCACAATTTTCTTGGCCAAAACTTTTGGTTTTCCCCAACCATGTGCCAACTTTTCATATCCCCATATACCTCTAAAAATATAAGAAAAACGTCAAAAAAAACCTATAACAAGACCTAAATAAAGGATAATAAAAAAGGGTTTAGTAATTCCTAAAAGTTTGTAATTGGATGTTACATGCACCCACTACCTCCATTAGATATGAGGTGTATTTATAGTAATATAGTGAGTCTTGACACAATTAAATTTTTTAAGTGATTTTAAAGATAATATCATCATGTTTATTTTGGATATACTCTAAACATCCACTTTGTTTCTTCAGATGAAAGTGTATTTATAAAAGTAACACGAACAAACACTTTGTATCCCCCCCACATATATATATATATGACTAAATATATTCCTTCCTATTCCATATCTTTTATGGAATTGTAAATTCCAATTTAGTTTTTACTCAGTTGTGTGTTTGTGCAATAGTATATAATGTGTATCCCCAAAAGGATAGTGGAAGAATTTCACGACTTATCATTGGTCTCACCACATATATCAAGGTTTTGTTCCTACTTTCACTAACACCATTCCAGTTTTGTGTATAAGGAGGAGTGAATTGAGATATTATCCAAAACTATTTTAGATAACCAATGAACTCTTGGTTAAGATACTCCCTACTTTTTGTCTAAGTAGAGCTTATTTATCTTTTTTCCAAGATGATTCTATAATTCATTATTACATACCTTAAATTTCTCAATAGAATTATACTTATACCACATTAATTAGATATATTCATATTTTTTGAAGTCTTCAATAAAAATTATATAGTAACATTATATACCTCTAGCTTCTACTAGAAAATATTACACATCTATATTAACTAATTATAGAAGCTCTATAGCTCTTTCTACTTTTCTAATGAATGACGCTTTCATCATTTTACCTTCAAATCTTCCATGAAATATATCCAAGGATTTTATTTCAAAAGAATCTAAATATCCTTCTTAATATAATTTTGTTAAATGCTTGTAATTTACATGACCAATATGAAACTTCTGTAACTTGGTGTAATATGATCAATCGATCTTCATTAATTATATATTTCTAGGTCTTTATTATCCTATTCTAGTATGTAAATAATTTTGTTTATACATATCATCTCATTACATATGTTATCTATATAAAAGTATAATTTTTTTTAAACTTGAAAACAAATATATATATGTCTAAAATTGGAAAAAAAATTATATTCTTGGTTACACTAAGTATTTAAGAAAAATATACTTAAAAATAGAACCAATCATTTTGAAAATGTCAGATGGTAGTCTCCTATAACTAGTGCAGATAGTCTTGCTCTACTAGAAACTTGAAGATGCATATCACCTATGGAAAATCATCTAAAATCTCCCTGGTTCCCATATTTAGATAATAATTTTAAAACCAAATATTGTATCTAATATACCATTTATATAAATATAAATATTCCACTTGAAAATAAATGTAATTGAAAATTCCCCTCACTTATTTACCATGGCACGACTTTCCATCCAATAGACTATCTTTCCACAATCAAAACACATTACATCCTACTCCATGGCCTCTATATGGATCTTTTTCCTTTTAAAACGGTGGTGAAAATAGTGCATCAGAATTGTAATATTTATTCAACCATTTTAATTTCCTTTCATCTTGTTCATTATAATGATATAATGTTTTTCTTGATTTATGTATTTATCTTCTTAGTAAATAAAAGTCAAGAGTTCTGAGATAATCTTCTCAATATTTTTCATGTTGAAATACATTATAAAACTTGAGAAGCTTGGAGGAAGTGAGGTGAGTATGAGGTCTATGCATTATTTATTTGGAAATTTGAACCCTATAATTTTGAAATTCCTAATATAGTTAATCATATTAACTGCATGAGGTACAACTAGGAATATTTTTCTGATATTACTTTTAAATAGTTACTTGGATATTTTTTGATTCTAATATATTACTTTATCCTAATATATATCATAGAGGTGAGACTGTCTGAGTTGGGAGGTGTTTCTTTATGATCACCAGAATTTCTCCCTTATATTAATTTAGTGCAATGTAACTTTAACAATTGGAAGAAGTCATGATTTTGATCAAATAATCCCCTATGAATTCAAAGTATATAATTGATAAGTCTAAGAACTTAAGTCACCACATTGAGTCATCCTCCACCTTATGATTTTTATCACCTCATGATTATTCTTTCGGTGAGTGTACAAGTGAACAATCATATGAATAACAGAGACACACACATGCAAGAAAAAAGTTCAAAACACAATGAACACAAGGATTATAGCTTCAGATGATATTTCCTATTGGAATATGAGAACAATGTAATATCTTCTAATTCTATCAAAACAAAGTACTTGAATTTTAATAGAAATCAAAATTCTGATAGCCCTACTTAGTTATCTGGAAGGTGTATCCCCAATTCCTTCATTAGATAATTGCATCTTCCCCCTAATCCAATTAGTTATTTGACCACAACCTATTATATTTCAGACTTCCAACATCAGTATGTTCTTAGGTGTACTCCTCCTACCAGATCCGCCTATTTTTAGACCTTTGGCCCAATATACATTCTTCATCTCATCTCTCACATTTTTAATCTTTTATTTATTTCCCATTACATAAGTGGTCTATAACACCCTTTATAGTAGTCCTCAACCAGTCATCTAGTGACACATAATCCACTAAAATTTTATGCATCCTTTTTCAGTCATGATATATTGTCGATTTCCAAAATACAACTTAATTCTGACTGCCAACACCCAGTGAAAAGTTCATGTCATATCCACTTCACTCTAATGACTTTGATGAATCTACCTTTATTGAATTATCTAGGAAATAATTCCATTACCCATCATAAAAATTCATAGAACTCATGAACTTATCCAATTACACCACCTTCCTTCAAACTTCTATTCAATTACCTGAAATTTTCCCTTCTACCCTTCTCACTTTATCCTTTGAAATCTTGATTGCCACATAGTGTTAATGCATTAAAAAAACATCCTCAGTATTCTCTCAATCTGACTCCACTATGATCCATCTTTTGGGAAACTTCTACCTAGATAATGTTGCTACTTATGGTGAACTAAAATCATCCAAAATGATTACACCAATCTTCTAGTGAAGGAATTACAACTAAAATTATGACGAATACACCATAACAATTCCTTAAACTGATGCCCAAAAATTATAAGGCTCCATTAAAACATCCATTCAACTCACACTTATCGATACACTAAGACTATTATTACAAACTAATTCAGTTAAATAAAATTTGACTACATAAATCTAGATATCAATGGCACTGGTGTGGTTTTCTCTAGCTAGAATCTCTCAAATATTACTTCTAGTGAATGAAATTACAATTATCCTAACACTTAACCCAAAAATCATCTCTCACATCAAAACCTAACAATATATCACTAGAGAATTTTTTTCACAATTAGAGTCCAAAAATTTCCCACTCAATGTTTTTTTACACCAAATTCCCATCGGCCATATTTAATTCACCTTACTGCCACAACTTTCAGATGGTTCTCTACACCATGATTCAGTCTTCCAATACTCTATAAACTCACTGAAGGAATTCCCCTAAAATTTTCCATAACCATGATCTCCCATTATACCACATCCACGAAATTTATCTAAATTTATTGAAGCTACATCATAAAACAACACCGTGCACTGTATCTATAACCCCGATCTATAGGATTTACCATATTCCCAAAGAGTATTCCATTGATCTTCTACTACCTCCGATATCTTTTTGGTACATAAAAATTCTATAAAATAATTGGAATTGAACTTAATCTAAAACTAAACCTTATGAAGAGTAAAATGTTAACATCATAATGAACTCCCACTAAAAATTCCATTCAATTTAACCAAAAATTTTATTTTCTATTTCTCCTACTACTCTAGTATGGTCCCAACTATTCAAGAGTATATCCAATTCCATGGATATAATTTAATTTATATAATGATATTATAATGATCATTGGAATAGAGTTGAAAACACTGTAAAGAAACATGCATTAGGAATTGGGGTTGTCCATTCTCTAGCTTCATCACATCATGAGTCTACAACTTTCATAAACTTTATAGATGGCAGAAATAATTTTTCTACTACCAAATATCTAGAATATACTCTTAAATATCCTTCCCCAAATTGAAATTATACACCCTACCACATTCTCCATCTAAAAAAATACATGTTCTATTAAATCCATCACATGATTCTAGAAAATGAACATCTATTTCTTAAGAAAAACCCGCTAGCACTCCTAAAAAAATCGATCCTTTCTCAACCCTATTTTCTTCTAAACCTGTGATTCTAATTTATTCCATAATGGTTCTTCTAGATTAGTCTCTAAAGTTAGATTGATATATTATGGAATCCATTATTGAATATATCATAACTTGAACCCCAATCATGACCCTTAAAGTCTAAGTTTTAGCAATACTCCACATGAATTTGAATTCTTATCCTTCCTCCTCTTCTCTTTCCCATGTTCTCATGAAAACCATGAATTGGATTCATTATTCTGGTCATATAACCCCTATAAATTCAACCCATCCTTCCAAATCTTGAAAAACTCTCAAGACATTCCATAACCATGAATCCAATCAGTTTGAAACTAACAAGATCTTCCACTTTCCTCCTACTTCAAACAAACCATCTTATGATGAATTGTTCCACACACCTTACGATCATGTTTTTGGATAAATACATCACATCCGAGAGATTTTATGGAACATACAACCTTCTCCCACTCAATGTAAATTGATCAATGAAACCCTAGAGCCAATGTCCGAACTCAAAACTTGTGGTTAGTGGACACTTGGTAAGAAATCTCAATCACCCCTTCAGATGAAGGATTGTTGGACCACCCAAAAAATATATCATTCATGTAATAGACTTTTCAATAATTTTCAGCTATACTAAAATTTAACCGATGAAAACATTATCCCCTGACAACTCCTTTCAGGAACCCAAGTCATCTATCACCCAACTTTGATCTTTTGGGATGATCTCTAGGTTTTCAATTGTGGACTTCCAGTTCAATTTCCTCTACCTTCGACTAATTTCTATATCCAATGAAATTTAAAAACACTCTAGGAGTAGAAACACCACAATTATTAAATGTTTTCATCCTCCAACATTTGGTCATAAACCCATACCTAACTCATCAAATTTATTCCTTAAAAACATGATATTATAATTAATACGGTCTATGTAGGGAGTCATAAGCTTGATTCAGAATTTACAATAATATTCTACCACGATATATAATTACATCCAATGAATTGAAAAAGTTACACGACTCCTACAACCATTTATAAATTCTATGTATTTGACACACCACTAGTATTGCCACCATTTTTTTAGTAACCTGACATACCACCTAATCATGAGAAAAAATTAGCCTTCGATCAATATTTTATCATCAAAAAACAAAAAAACCATGCAGCCAGATACCTTTTGGTTAAGGTAACTTTTGTTATCACAAAATCCCTCTTATACCATTATTGTTCTCTGATAAAATTCTTCCAATTCCTTGATAGCTACCCCACCAAAAAAATTCTATCATACTTTACCATAGAATTTAAACCAAGATTTGATACTGCTTGTTAGAGATTAGAGTCACTTTTTCCAATAATTGAAAGCTCATATTTCCAATAATCAAGTGCAGTGGAACTTCAATAATCAGAAGCATACTAACTTATAATTAAATCAACCCATGACTTCAAATATAAGAAATGGGAATTCCAAGCACCCCATCCAAAACAGCGATTCATACTCCACATTATGGTTTTGATCACCTCAAAATCTTTCTTATGGTGAGCATAAAATTTAAGAAGAACATGTTGAATACACACATATGAAAGAAAAAAAAGTTAAAAACTAATTAATATAAGGATTTTATGATTCAGACGATGTTTCCTAAATGAAATGTAGAATAAAAACATCTATTTTCATTTCATAGAAACAAATTACATGATTTATAAGTGAAATAAAATTCTTACAACCTTACTCAATTCTCTGAAATATTTCTTAACAATTATATCTTCTGGTGATTGCATCTTCCCTCTGATCCTTTTGGTTCTTTGACCACAACCTATTATTTTTCATTATTTAAGAATATTGATACATTTGGGTGTGATCCTCCTATTAGAGACACCTCATTTCAACCCTTAGGCCCTATCATCGTTCTTTATCTCAACACTCACATGTTTTAGGTTTCTTTTCCTTTCCCATTTCTTAAGTGGTCCAAAACACTCTTTATAGTGTCCCTCATTCGGTCATCTAATCACACCTAGTCCCCTATAATTATGAGTATCATATCATAGGAATAAGTTATTGGTGATTACCAATATTAACTCCATTATAACCACAAACACTAGGTAAATAGTGAAAAGTTATCTTCACTTCACTTTAATGACTTTGATATACTTACCTTTACTAAATACAATACGAAATAATTTCATTACCCATCATAAAAATTCATAGAGCTCATAAACTCTGCACTTCTATAACCTGCTTCTATACTTTTGTTTGGATACTGAAGGCTTCCTATTCAACCCGACTCACTTCATCCTCCAGAACCATGATTAATTCCCAGTCTGAAGACCCAAAAATATCATGAAAAAATATTACATCTTAATATATGAATATTCATTACATAACATAATGATTCACACTTTAATCAATTAGTTCTAGTGCCTTTAGAAACTTGTAAACATAAAAATCTGGTCTATAAGTGAGCTATGTCATCTCCCACTATGTTATTCATAACTAGAACCCTTCTCAGACATATTTTAAGTAATATATTTCATCATGAACTGGGGAAGGAAACATAAAAAGGGTGATATTAGATGATCAACAAGGGTAAAAAATGGATATATAAACATATAATGATCATAAGGGTATGATAACATGATAATAAAATTTAAAAACCACACTCAACATATCATAGATAATAAACTTTCACGGCATAAATCTTGGAAGTTCACAAGACATGAATCATAATGGAATCAAAGAACTTGAACCATGAGAACATAAAATCTCCATAAGGCATAGATTTGTGGTATACATATAAGATTATAACATTTTGAACATGTATAATTAGAAATAGTATCACTCATTAAGTTAAGGATTTGAAAACAGGATCTTGAAAAAACTTATGGACATGAAACTGGGTCCATGCATAACCTTGTGAACATGAAATCTTGGTCTATGTGTAAAACTGTGAGCATGTAATCAGGTTCATGCATAACTTTTTCAACATGTCATTAGGTTCATACATAACATTATGAACATGTAATCATGTTCGTACATATCATATTTACTCATGAGTTATCCATCTTTACCTAATGAATTATAGAGAGATATAGGCCCCACCCATCACATAATTAAAATCATACATATGTACGCCATAAGATCATAAAACATTCATCATACCAGAACCCATGAAATGAAATGGATTTCAAAAAAAATTCATCATTGCATAACCTATGGAAAATAAGGTGGTTTCATAATCATTTCATCATAATATAACCCATGGAAAAAAGAAGTGGAATTAATAAGAATTTTATCATGGAATAACATGTGGAATAGAAATGGGTTTCATAAATATCTTATCATCATAACCATAAACCATCCATAGAAATAACAATAATGGAATCCTTGGATCATATCCTTATTAAATAAAAAATAACATCAAGGAATATTATCTTATATAGAAAATGATTTTGAATGACCACTTGGAACATTTCATGAGGAATATAGCCTTTACACTTTGAAAACCACTTTTTAAAACAAAAAAATCATAATAAATTTTCAAAATCCTTTTCTTTGAAAATAACCATGGAAACTTATATATGAAGCTTTAGAAATCATTTAAAACATTTCTTGGGGAAAATAAACCTTCTATTTTGAAAAACTCCTTTTAAAACATAAAACATATTTAAAATTATTTTCTTTAAAAATTACCTTGAAAGATTATAAAGGAAGATTTAAATAATATAAGGGTCATGATGGTGGGAAATTCCATTCATGTCGTACATGTTAAAACAAATATTCCTTTCACATTTTTAGTAAATTCCAAATGGGAATTGTTTTTGAAAAAACATAAAGATTCATTTTAATTTTTTTGTAAAAATTATAATATGATTAGAAATTTCATTAATAAATCCTCTGGATAATGTTAAAATATTTTTAGAAACATTTTTAGAAAACATGGATATGGAAGAAAAATGATTTTGGATTAAAGTGATAAAAACACCAATTATTTATAAAACAATTATTTTATAAACTTGAGTAAATAAAGAGAGGGAAATGAATGGAAAAAATGTATTATGAAGGAATAAAAAGATCATAAAAAAATTCATGATTTTATGGAGAAATTGTTCATAATATTTCATCATTTAAAGTATAGTCATATAAAATCTTGAAAAAACAATGAGATTATAACATTAAACCCTTACCAATTTGGTAACTTTTGAATCATATGACTAATTAAATCATAACATTAAATGAAAAATTAAATTTTATTAATATAAGGATATTAATGATATAACAAGTGAAAGGGATATTATATACACCACATAAAAGAAATAGGTGGTGAATATGGCATGTGTCTCACCAAAGTAAAAAAGTGAGATGAAAGTTCATTACCTTAGGCCCTGACTTATTTGTATAAGTTAGATCCTCCTGTATAATAAATATATATTTATTGTAAACATATTAAAGAACCATAATCATATGTATTATTCTATATATGATTTATTTAGGAACTTTCATTACCAATTTATCAATAATTTTTTGTCAAATTCTTGTTTCGGGTAATAAGTGCTTTGTTTCTTGAGTATGTTTTGATTTTTTATTATCAGTCCACTTACTTTGAACATGGTTAGATAATCTGAATAATTTTAATTAAGATATAAATATAATATATATTCAATATATATTCAATTATAATAATATATAAATCCTGAATATAAAAATAAAATACATCGTTCATGGAGATGGGAGGCTGTACATACTCATTAATATTATTTCCATTTTCACAAAGTATAAAATGATAGAAAGGTAAAAAATATATTTCATCTATAGAACCATTTATATTTCATATATATCACATATATTCATTAAATTTACCAAAATTATCTTCCATTCAAAGCGCCAGTGAAAAACGAATCACATTACTTTGCGAGGCGGAAGTCCGCTGTACACACAGACGACATTATAATTTCCCTTATGGAATAGAAAGTAAAAAGGTATATGTGATATCATAATTAAATAAGTATAATTATGTTATAAAAATAATATATATTCATTTAATATATCATTATTATCAGCCAAGTAAATTTGAAATGAAAAACACATCTTATCGGTTCGTGGGGAGGTAGTCCACCATACACACAAGTGATGTTATTATTTTACCAATGGGATTGAAGGTAAGAATTTAGATGTTATATTATAATTAAATTGATATAATAATATCATAAATATCATATATACAAATTAAATCTATCATTATAACCATTCGTGAGTGGTGGAGATGGAAAATGAATAACATTGATTCATGAGGTTGTAGTACACGGTACACACAAATGATGAATTCATATCCCATTTGATGGAAAGGAGAAGGATTTTAGTTATGAAATTAAAATAATAAAATATTATTATATTAGATATTATGAGGTTATTATATCATAATCATCTAAAAATAATTTAAGGATTTGGTGGAAGAAATAAAATAAAACTCTCGGTTAGAGACATTATCTCTTCTTTGAAAAACTTCTTTTGAATTGCACCAAAATGTTTCTTAAGTTGTATTTCTGAAAAAATAAGGGTTTTTGGATGATATTAGGGAATTATTTAAATTATTTGGGCTATTATTTTCCAAACCAATGGGTTTTGGAAGCTTGAATAGGAGAGGAGAGGAGGTGAACTTTTACAAGTGAGGTGAGTGGCACACTTGTAATTTTTGAAAAGAAAAAGGTGTTACCAAGTTTTTAAATAGAAACAATGCTCCAAAACAGGACATTATAGAACCTTAGAGGTGATAAGGCCGAAATATTTCTAGATAATGGAATTTTTATAGGTTTTGGGTCATTTTTAACCCTTATCTTTTCTATTTAACCCTTGATAAACCCATTTTACCTTAACTATAATAAATACTTTTTAATATTTTTACTATTAATTAAGGTAAAAAACTAAGTTAAAATTATTAGATAACATATATTATTATGAGTAAAAATAAAGAATCCTTTTTTCAAAATTCAAATCACATATGTTGCAGAATTTAATTTAAAATTTATCCCATAGATGGATTAGAAAGAGGGTTTTCAAAGAGAAAATGTTCAAAAGGGTAAAATGTTTTTATATAGAAATTTAATATGAAATTTATTACATTGAAATAAATTATATTAATATATATAATTGAACTAATTTTACATTTAAAAAACCATCTTAAAACAATTTTGAGGTTTTTAAAATATGTAAATGAAAAGATAGTTCTAAATAAAAACTAGTATTTTTCACCATTCATTGAAAATTTTATCATTTTAAAAAAGTATAAAGAACTCACTCCATGATAATTTTTATATAAAAATTTCAAAAATAAAGTTTATTTTTCAACTAAATTTTCTAAAAGAGGTAAAATTTATTTTAAAATAAGTGTGTAAAATATGAAAAATCTATTTTTAAAAAACAAATTGTTTTTAAGCATAAAATTGGATTTATTATTATATCTTTTCTAGAAAATCCATAATATGAATGTTAAAATTTTGATTTAATATATAATATATCAATTTAATTAAAATAATTAACCAAAATATATATTTTTTGATTTAATGAGGTAAAACATGTTTCTGCACAAAAAATAGTTTTTTTTCACAAAAGATACCTTTTTTCCAAATGGTTTTTATTTTCATTTCTAATTAACTAGTCAACAAATAATTCATTATATATACATATAGAAACAATATATTTTAATAATTTATTTAATCCTATTCAGAACTGTCATTCTAATGGCTAGTTTTTTTAAAGGTTGGCACCGAAGCCTTAATTTATTATTTAAAGCAAAGACCTTTTTAAGACTAGGTATAGGGAGACCAATTATATAGCCCAAAGGCCCAAGGCCAAGTGGCATGAATACAAGGCTTGAAAGCCCATTTTTGGCCCAAAGGACCCCTCAGTGAACAATAATGCTACAGTACACATGCTGCTATAGTACCTGCTACAGTACCACCACTGTTACAGTACTGCTACAGTGCCGCTGCTGCTAAAGTTCGACCGCTACTACAGTGCCACTATTACATGTTATGAAAGATAAAATCAGTGTTTTTTATAAGACAATCTATCAAAGAAATTAACTTTATTTGAAAAACATATTTCATAAAATCTTGTGGTGTTATAGTCTACCTCCTTAAATAAATTTCATCCTCATAATTTGGACTTGTACTCGGTAATCAAGGGTTTAATATTTTAAAATCCCTTTACTAAAAACTCACATAGGGTTAATAAAAATTCATCTTGAAAAGAGAGAATGTATGTGTGAAGTTCATATAAAATAACACAAAACAGGGTTTCCATGTATGAGAACATTGGTGGGAAGTTAAAACATCGTAATATAAGAGAAAACCTACACCCATATACTGATGATGAGTGATAGAGAACATGGACAAGAGAAAGTTAACAACCATAAAGACATAACTTTTTTATTGGTGAAAAGTCCATTCATTCATCAGAGATGAAGATAAATGTATATAATTTTATTTCAAGGACCTTTTTTAAATTCAAATAATTTTCACAATATGATATGGTTAATTGATTTGATTCCACTTCATAAGCACAATTTCATCCTTTGGTTGTACTTCATTCAATTTCCACATCATCTATTACTTTAAGAAATTTGGATGATTTTTTTTCTGAAGCACTAGTGGATCATAAGATTCATAATAGAATGAAAATTCATTCATTCTTTCTCTAG